>JAQMYF010000015.1:15546213-15558021 GCA_030014195.1 Neosilurus mollespiculum
ACAGTCGTACTAAGCATTTCACTACATATTGTACTGTGTATAATTTGTATGTGACAAATAAAATTTTAATTTGAATATTAGGCTTAGTGGCTGTTTCAATTTGCCCCTAGTGAGTGTGCAGTGTTTTGGCGAGCTGCTCGGGGACCCCGCCTTCACCCAGTGTTGGCTGAGATAGGCTCCGGCCTTCCAGCAATCCTATTAGTATTATCCGGTGGTGCAAATGACTGAGTGAGTCAGTGAGTAATATGGCCAAATGAAAATGTGCTCATGGTGGTAGACTTTAACCCACAAAAAACAGTATTGTTGTAGAAGGAGTACAAGAAAAGGGGCAAGTATTGTTTTTCTTTCTAACTTAAAATGTTTCTTGAATTTTCTTTTACTTTTATATCACAAAAAGCTATGCAATCCAGAGTTAAAAACTTTTATAAGACTTTCATTGGGATTACTCTTAGTGACACAACGAAGACGCATCCTGCATTTCTGTATTAAATGTTTGTAGTCTGCTACTCTTTTATAAACCACATGGCCATCTGCGACTCCCAGAGGTTTCCGTAGTGTAGTGGTTATCACGTTCGCCTCACACGCGAAAGGTCCCCGGTTCGAAACCGGGCGGAAACATGTTTTCCATTTTTACTTTGATGTTTAACAGGTTACATTTTTCAATATAAATTAGTTACATGTTAATATCTTCTTTGACAATAGAAATGATCACAAATCAGCATTACTGAAACCTGTATGTAAACTTATGCAATCTAGACATGATGGTGGAAAGACAACTTGAAGAAGAAACCTTGCGAGTAATCAGAAGGGAATTATCTTCTGGAGTTCATTGGATGGTGGAATTAGAAATCCTTATATTATTGGAATAAGGTCAGAATAAATAAAGAGGAAGAATAAAGTCAAACGTAAGGGTTGGGGTTGTTTCGGTACACCGTGATTATAGTAGGGTGGCACAGCACATGGACCGCACAGCAAGAAGGTCCAGGGATCGAGTCCTGGGCTTGGCAAGGGCGTTTTTGTCTGAAGTTTGCATGGTCTCTTTGTGCTTGCGTGGGTTTCCTTCGGGTACTCTGGTTTACTCCCACAGTCCAAAGACATGTGCAGTAAGGCTAACTGGGTCTGTAACGGTCTGGCGAGCTCTTCAGGGTGTATCCTACCTTCACCCAGTGGCGGCTGAGATCCAACAACTGCTTCGTGAGGGCCTTTTGGTACATCACGGAACCAAAACATTACAGATCGGAAAACCATCTTGCAGCGGGCTGAGAATTTCAGAGCAACGGGCTCAACTTTGTATACCCATCGACTCCAAACTCGAAGCCCTTAAGGTTGCTATTCAGAAGGAGGTGGCTGCTGTTCCATCCAACATAATCCGTGGAGCCACGGCAGCCTTCGAAAAATGCCTCCAAGAGTGTATAGACCACAGGTGTCAAACTCAAGGCCCAGAGGCCAAATCTGGCCCTCCAACTCATTTTATGTGAACCACGAGAGCTTTTAAATTATATGATTACCGTACATTCTTTCCATCAACTATTATCATATTATTCATCCTCCATCCACTAGGTGGAGCCAACCTATTTCAAGTAAATAGCTAGCCATTCATGACTCAGGAAAGACTGGAAAGGCTCAGGAAAGGCTAGCTGAGTGTGCAACAGAGAGACACAGAGTTCGGCCCCTGAAAGCGCACTGCCAAGTGGTCTATCCCATTAGAAGGGACATCCCACAGTGAAAGGTGGCTGTGGCATATCACACCGATACCTGCTAGATTTCAGTCCACAGACCACTCATTACACAGAATGTTATTTAGCAACTTAGTGTAGACTTACATTTCCATGTTTTATGACCTTTTTTATATTCAATTCTCACATAGTATAAGAATCACAGAGAAAACATACTGGACTTGGATGAATTTATTGTATAAATACAGGTATTACTAGCATTCAGTCCAGCAATCCTCTCAATGGGAATAATTTAATGTTCAATAAAGCTTTTAAATAAAACACAGAAGGCCATCAATGACTGCATTTTCAAAGAAAATTCCTTTGGCCCATTTCGATAAAGGATTTCAGCACTTCTAGGAGGAAAGAAAAATAAAAGAACACTTGGTGTTAAGACATATATGAACTCCCCAGATCAGTACGAGGAATGATAAAATATGAGGATGTATTTAATTTCCAATCTGTGAAAACTAAACAGATAAAAATTCTGTTACATCCCTCTGTTAAAACGGGAAGGCTTGTGACATAAAAAAAAGTTTTTTTGGGAAAAAAAAACCCACTAATAACCAGGTTATATTCGCCCCTTTCATAACGAGGCATATCTGTGCTCAGAATTAACCAATCGCATCCAAACTTGTGTTCAAAACTGATTATCCTCCAGCAGCCATCATTTAAAGTGTACATGTGGTGAATTAATGTTACTAAATATTTAAAATGATCACATATATCACCAGCGGTTCCTTATGGCAACATCAGTCCTTGCCCCTTGCCAAAGTACGTGCGAGTGTTGTGACTCTAGGGATGTGACTCTTATTGGCTGTTGCAGCCTGGTAGTGATGGAAACTTGCTGGATTGACTGGCCTACGTCACTGACCCCGTGCAGCATAACACATTATCGGCCACTGCTGAGCTGCACAAACAACAAGCGCAGAAATTGCGGAAAACATTTCTTTTTTGTTCCTAAACCAAATGACGACAGGTAAGCCAAGCTGGCAAAACCTTAGCTGCATGAGCCATTACGAATTTACCGTCACGCTCATCTCTGGCAACATTCTCATCCATAGAGTCATTAGAATGTAACGTCTCACTGTCTCCACAAGACTCCTCCCTCTCTGGTTCAAATTGGTCACCATTTACACCCATTTCCTCCAAATTGTCAGCCATAGTTGCTTTCTGAACAGGTTTTTTTTAATCACATAAAATGTCTTTTTCTGCAGAACTATCCGATGGATGATGCCACAGTCCTCACAGAGCATCTATGGAATCTCACTGTCAAAAGGAATCAATCAAGAGAGGGTAACAAAACTAAAGGATTAGTTTAAAACCAGAAAAGCCACCAGCAACAAGTAGAGGGGAGCACAGGGACATTACCAAGTAGAAGACATGCTTCCAAAATTGATGAAAGGACAAAATTAAAACTTGTCAGGGAGGCTGCCCAGAGACCTACGGCATACCAGACCATCTGGCAAATCATGCTATGGTCTGATGAAACCATGAAAGAACAGTCTGGAAAAGAAATGTTGCCTGCAAAAGGAAGAGCGCTGACCACCCAAATAGCACCGTCCTCATGGCTCTGACAGCTTCACACAACAGGGCTGCTTCTTCAGCTGATACTGGGCTTCTAAACAAGATTAAGGGATTTATGATTAATTCTACATTCAACATTAAAAACATCAGCACTGACAAGTGAAAATATTAACATTGATTTTTCTCGTTACAGGGCACCTGTCAAGAAATGGGATGTATCAAGCAGAAAGTGAACAGTCAGTTCTCAAAGTTGTGTGTGTGGGAATCAGAAAAACTAAGCAAGAGTACGAATCCGAGTGACTTTGACAAAGCATCACACTGTGATGGATAAACGACTGGGTCTATTCATCTCCACCATTACAGGTCTTGTGGGGTGATCCATGCAATGATTACCTAATTAAATAAAAATGATTCAAGAAAATATAACCAGGGAACTGCCGGGAGTCAGATACTATAACACAAACTGCGAAAACTGTCAATGCTGCCTATGATAGAATGGTGCATTGCAGTTTGAAGTGCGTGGGGTTTACCTAGCTGCAGACCAGTCAGGTGGTGTTAATGTTGTAGCTGACTGGTATAAATGCCAATCTAAATACTGGCCCAAAAAACCTGCAGGCCTGACATTTTTTCCCCCCTTTGAGCATGTCAGAGACACAAAGTACACATTTCAAGTCAATACAGGAATGGCTTCCGGAGAAGACAAATGTTTTTTGAAATGGTTCAGTCTGAGCACAGTAGAAAAAATGTTTTCACTTAAACTTTGTCAGTTACCATATCACAAAAAGATCCGTCATGATTAATCTTGGTTTAATTTTTTTTTTTTTATGTACTTTTTATACTCACTCTATTCATTTAAATTCGATAAATTAACAACACATGTCCAAGGAAACGAGGCACTTTTAACCAAGAGGGGGCAAAAATGGTTCATCAGACATTTTTATATATTACTATTTGAGCTGTACATTTAGGGCAATAACGGTGAATAATAAACTATGCGGTAGTCTTCTGATGAGACAGCTGCCAGTGATCCTGGAGAGCCATTTGATATCAAAGAAGACATTTAACTCAAACCGGAAATACAGTCTAATCAATGTGAATAGATCTAGGTGTGAATAACACAATTATTTTTCTGGACATTGAACATAATGATAATAATAATGAAAATACTCAATGGGGCATTGAATCAACAACAATGGATGCAATAGTGAAGATTAACTGAACCAGGGCAACAGTCTACAGGTTTATAAATGTCAATACAGCACTGCTGTCGTCAAGTGTTCATGCCGTTCTTTTCTGGGATTTTATTTACATGGTAGAAGCAGAAATTGGGCAACAAATAAAGTGCAAGAAGGAAAATACAGTACAATAAGTGGCATGCAAAACTGGAGGGAAAAAAATCTTAAAGCCCATGGCCACACAGGAAAAAAAAAAAAAAAACAGTGTGCAAAAAAGTAATACCAGCAGAACGATAAAGAAAAGAAGCACTTGTCCAGCTTTGGTCTGCCACGTAAACAAAACGGGTAAAGCTCATCATGAATACTAGAATAGAATATGATGACTTCTCTTCGCGATGGAAATCAGTCAGATGAAATGAATCAAGATGACGAGGGGGAGAGCTCATCAGGGGTCATGGGGGAAGGGATCGTAGAGGCCAGGTTATAGGTAGAGTTTGGCGAGGAAGCCACCGTGGACTGCAAACAACTGTTTTTAGGGAGTGTTTGTGGTGAGGACGCAGCTGTGGTTGGTGAGTCCAAGCTGACCTCGTCACCTTCCTCCGAGTCCCAGACCTCGCTCTGCAGGTAATCAGCAAACAGCGCCTTGGCACGCTGAAGAATACGACCAAGGTTGTGCTTGCGGACCAATCGATCAAAATGCATGGCCAGTTCATTATAATCCAAACTGTTTTTAATGATATGGTCGCGATGTTCCAGCAGGATTGAGAGGCACAAGAACAACATGAAAGGATTGCCCTTCCCAAACTCTTGAGGAGGAGGAAGGGAACAGGGTTTAATACCACTAACGTCAGGTTTGCCTGTAGTTGGAGTGCTTTCACCAGTCCCTGAATGTTTGCTTGGGGATGAAAGGTTGCTGGAGAATGGTTTAGGTAATGATGAAGATTTAGCAAAGGATAAAACAGGTGAAGACAGCAGTGAGCGATTGTTGCCCAGGGATGGAGAGGAAAGTGCAGACTTCTCTGTGGGGGTTGATGGTGAGTGCACTCCAGTTCCATTAGACACAGCAGCTGAAGGCAGAAATCTGCCCAGAGCTTTATCAGGAGATAAAGCACTACTCAGATTAAATGAAGAGGAGACTGACTTTGATCCTGCAAGATCAGGACAAACTGGTCTCCAGCTGGAAGTTGAAGGAGACGTTGCAGAAAACTGAGAGCCATTTTTCCAGTTCAGTAAACTAGGAGGTTTAGTTTTCTCGTTAGTCTGAGGCGATGAAAGTTTGTCAGTGCCTCTTATCAAAGGCTGCCGCTCACCAGGATCATCTTCACTGTCCTCTGTGGACTGACGGACTGCGAGGGGTAATGACCGTGTGGACTGAAACTTCACTGAAGATAATGTGGGATCTGATGATTCGTTTTCGTTAGCTTCAAAACTGTCCTCATTTCTTGCACTATAGTACTTAAATTCTCCAAAACTGGACTGCTTCTCAAAAGGAGGTGCAGGTGCAGAACCTTCAGTTTGTACTTCGCAGTCCACACTATAGACCTCTCCATCAGATGGCTTTTCTTCCTTTCTCTCTGCTTCGAAGCTGAGACCGTGCGCCCCATCTGCCTCTTCTCGGGACGGCCTCAACATGTGTCTCCGTCGTTGCTCCGTTTGTTCTTTCTCAAGATTTTCATTCTCTGAATTTGGGAAGCTGCTGTCATGACTTAGAGTCTCGTCTGCTTCAAGTGGCAGCCCGAGAAGCTCAACTTCAGTCTCAGGTGGGTCTGGAGGCAGAGAGCTCCAGGTCACCTCCAACATCCTCAGTGCGTCGTCAAAAGCAAACTCCCGCTTTAGTTCCAGAAGCAGCCAGCGGTAACAAAAAAAGAGGTCGTCAGCACCTTTAGAGACCAGGTAGGTATAAAATTCAGGATCTGAGTACTGCAAGAGCAACTTAAGGTGCTGGAACTTAATAGACATTAGTTGGCCGTCAGGGCGGAAGTTGCCTTCTAGGCGCTTCATGATACCGCAAAAGCAAATAAAGGCGTGTGCTTCATTGTCCATGACAGCAAGGATCGGCGAGGCAATATCACTCATACCTTGACAATAAGAAACCTGTGGAACGAGTAGAACAATTCAGAGTTTCTTAAAACAACTGCGGAATGTTGTATTTCTACTGAAGACTCTTTAAGATAACAATGGATGTCTAGCTTTATATATATATATATATATAATTTAAGTATATATACTAAATGTATGTGGCGCTATCTTTTTATATATTTCTTGAGGTTTCAACTTGTAGAATCACTTTCAATGAGTTCAGCTTAGATTCTAAAGATTCCTTAAATTAGGACACTAATATCATTAAGACCTTATTAGACCTCTGAATTAGAAAATCTGAATTAGAACTATACAGCAGGCTCCAAAAGTCATAATGAAAATGTTCCTGTTTGGCATTCTTTTCATCTCAACACAAAGGTTTTCATCATAAATGAGTTAAAAACTACATGGCAAAAGTGTAACGTGATTGGTTCACTATACAGCAGGTAATAAGCAACTACTGAATGAAGCAAAGTAGATCTGGAGAATTATTCAGATCAAGGGGAGTGTATCTGCCAAGACTGAAGGCCGGGGTGGATAACACTCTCCGAGATCGGAATAATTGTCCACATTATAAAAAAGACAAATTCCCTACTTGGTTAATTATTGGTTAAAAATATTTTCAACTTATCTGACGTCAGTGATGGATAAATCGTCTTGTTGAAAAATACCAAAAATTATTTGATGGCTTTCCACCAATAAGAAACGAGAAAATATTTTTAACGAATAATAATCAACATTATTAATTCAAGAGATTTTCACGTTTCTGATTAGGGGAAAGCCATCAAATAATTCTTGGTATTGCATCATTGCCATCGGATAACTGAATTATTGCATTGCTGACATCGGATATGTTGAATGCTTATTGCATAACCAGCATGTGCAACATAGTAAAGTGACTGAAAATATTTTGAATGAAATATAAAGCAATTATAGAATTTAGCTTTCGTATGATATGGACAATGATTCAGTCTCGGAAGGTGTTATCCTCCTCGGATAAACGACCCCTTGACCGAATAATTCACTACATCATTCTTCTCTTCATTCAATAATTGCTTACTATACTGAGGGGAGAATGTTTCAAAGCAAAACGATGTTCACTCCTGGTTTGTCACTTGAAGCAGGTGGTGTTTCATCACTGTTACACTTTAGAAATGGAAAAATAAACCATAAAAATTTTGGTTTTGTTTCCACGTAGTATATAATCAAATAATTTTTTATGTTACTGTGACGTATATAGCCAACTGATTTTGCTTAATGAAGAATTTCAGAAATATTTACATAAGTTTCAGTATTGCGTGGTATTTGGTACGTCCCTTTTTTGCATTAATGACTGTGTGTACTCGAGCTAAAAGATTTTGCTAGTTTATATAAAACCTGATGATCCATGCTTGTTCAAAGCCATTAGCACATTGTTACAGCATGTGCTTCAATGGAGGGATAAGTCTTATGGAAATCTGACCTTTTATACAAGGTTAACATGGTCAATATCACATATTTTCAACAAAGTTTAAGTAGTGGCCTTGAAGTAGTGTACCATATTGTACGTATGCATGCATATTTTTCTTCTTTTTTTTTTTTAATGGAGCATCTTGGCTTTTTTAGGCAGAAGGAAAATGTTAGCCAATAGGAAATGTCCATGCCCACCTGCGGGTGTGTGATAGCGAAAGTGGTGAGAAGGTCCGTCAGTGCAGTCAGGTGGGGACTGTCCTCAGAGCCAGCGTAGTACGGATGGGCTCGGTCTGTGCGAAGTACATCCTTTAAAACATTCCCTCTAATGAACTCCAGATCTTCTGGGCTCACCCTGGACGCCCACTCACTTTTCAGTTGATCGTATTCCCTCGTTTTTCTCTTCATGTAGTCCATCCGCTCCTGTCCTGTCAGACCATCTGGGTACACATTTAGGAGGTAACGCCACACTACCTGTAATGGGGGAAAAGGATGAATGATGAGAGAATTGCCACAGTGTCTATCCATTTTTGTTACAAAACAGATTAATGAGTGAGGAAAGAAGAAGAAAAAATGACAATAATGAGATGATCCTGAGCAGTGGCGAATCGCCCTGACAACTCCCAGTCAGCATTGTGTCAAGAGGTCAAAATTGGCAAGAAATTTTAAGTACACAAAAGTATCCTAATTAGATGATTAAGTCCTTATGTTATATTTAATAATTCATCTCAGGCTCAGTGGATGTCGCTGTATATAGTCTGAGACAAACGAATAATGTTCCCATGTATTTAGGTTTTTTGTAATTATATATTTTTAGTAGCATTACCCCAGAGTGCATCAAAAAATAACACCTCCTCAGTCACCTCATTTATATAAATAAACAAAGCAAAAAATACAGTTTATATTATAGCTCATAGGCTGAATTCTCCTGTGCATGAAGCCATTACTTTTAACATATTAACATCACTGTTAAAATTAGGGCTGGGTGATATGGCCTAAAAATAAAACCTCAGATTTTTTAACCTCCACCTAATTTACAATAATGATTTCTTTAAAGCAAGGACACCGTTGAAATATTTTATTTTAACAATATCAACACAGAAAGGAAGCAAACACATTTCCTAATTGGTTTAGGACTAGAATTGATGGGATTCCGATAACGTTACCAGCGTCACCATCTTGTGAGTCAGCCACGTAATTCAACTGTAAACTGCAGCTGTGGTACATACATGCGTGGTATGGGGCTGTACAAACTGTCCTTCTGAGAAAAGAGGCACTATTTTGCTATTCCAAAGGTGATAAAACACCAGGGAGTGGAGACTAAACACCAAGGAGATGAAATCTTTGGCTGGCAATAATAAACAGGGAAGGCTTCGATCCCGACCCAAGCAAAGAGCATTACAAAGTGTGTTCCGACCACTTCAGCACAGGTAAAAATATTTTGCTAACATGCTGTTCATTGTTTAAATCTGGGGTTAAAACTTCTAACATGTCCAAATACCTGTTAACACGTTGGCGTTTATGTATTTCAGATGCAGACTTAAACATGTCATATGTGAAACTGTACTGGTGAGAAGTCGATACCGGTACATGTAGGCCTGCGTGTACTATTTCTGCATAAACTATTAAACCTACATTACCATCTATGCACTATCCAGTACTAAAATGAAATAACCTTGTGTTAAATTATATTTTACGTGCTGTTGTGTCAGATGTGTAGACTGTAGAACTGCCATTAAACCTAGACCTATAACTTTGATTTCATTGGCTTAAAACCTGATTTAGAAAAATCTTCAAAAGTACAACGTAGTGAAGACATGTGACTTAAATGCTCTCATTACAATGGTGAATGATATTGTTTGGATGAATGAATAAAAAATTACCGTCTAGGGTGGCCTGCCTAATATCCTGCACCTATCCACTCTCAAAATAATCATAGACTTCCAAAGAGTTTTGTTTTAAAGGTTTGTAATCCTTCAGTTCATCAAAAGTATCGACACTTAAACTGTTCACCAGGTAGTTTACTATGTCAGGGTAGGCGATGTTTGGGTAGCCATTTATTTCATTGGTGTTAATTTCCTTTAATTTCTGCAGACACCTGGCTCTACAGACGGTGTCCAACGTGTTTACGTGGGGAACTTTGTCATTCATCTGGTTTTATTAACGCTGGTAGTATTAACGCTTGTTTCTAAGACGCACAAGTAATTTTGCTTTGATAGGTGATAGAGAAAGTGTTACTTTTTGTCCCACTCTCATATATATATAACATCTATGTCTATGAAATTATGTTTCCATGTAGTATATAGTAAAACAACTCTTCGCCTCAGGCGTGATGGATGTCACTAAACTGTGTACTCAGCCAGAGAGCGAACCAATCAGATTGCGCCCTACTAATATCCTGTGCATACTATTAACATAATATCAAACGGCACAGGAAATAACCTTAACCTCACCTTGCGCAGGGAAGGCTCAACCCCGCCATGATAAATGCGAAGCCGCAGCTCTTCTGGCCGAGTTAGCTGGCCCTGGCTGTTCAAGTAACTGTGAAATTCTGTGTCACTCAGTGGAGGCTTGAATGGTTTAACCTCCTCCCCATATGACCAGCTTAAAGCCTGTTGCACCCTAGACAATGTCCGACCCATCTGAAAAAAAAATAAATTAGACATACATAGAGGGGGGAAAATGACTGTAGGTGTAGGCTGGATCATACATTGAGTGCATTGCTTCAATCATTCAGTGCGTTCATTTACTGCAGCTAATTGATATTAAAATGGCTCCATGCTGTTTCCCAAAACAACTATAACAATCCTAATGTAATAGGTAATGCCTAGCATTCTTTGGGAAACCACCTTTGGTCAAAGAGCGATTGCATTAGGAGATGAGGAACCTGACTGAACGCAGCAGAGACTGGCTGGTAAAACAGCTGGCTGACTGGGTGAAGAACATCATCAGTAACCTGGGACAGCAGAGACTGGGTGAAGGGAAGAGCCGTGGACGTCAGGGACCTCTTCTCCCCTTGTAGCTGATCTGAGCCAATCACATCCTTTGGGCTTATAATGTCCCAGTCCTCAAGCACTGGACCTGTGAGGAAAGGGAAACCATAGAAATGACTGCTGAGACTCAGTAACAGCTTCTGTATGATCTTAATTTACTTCCACTACCTCTCTATCTATCTATTATCTATACTGCTTATCCATCAGGGTTACAAGGAAAGCTGGAGCCAATCAGAGCTGACTTTAGGCGAGAGATGAAGTACACCCTAAAAAGATTGCCAGTCTATTGCATGTCTAACACAGACATAAACATTTACATTCACACCTACGGATGATTTAGAGTAGCCAGTTGAGCAAATCTGCACATCTCTGGACTATGGGAGAAAACCAGAGCACCCAGAGGAAACCCATCCAGGCACGGGGAGAACATGCAAACTGCACAAAGAAAAGTCCCATTCGGAGGTAAATTTCGAAACCAGAACCTTCTTGCTGTGAGGTGACAGTGCTAACTACATTAACCTCACCACCGTGCCCACTACCCCTCCAATTAAAGCTAATTAAATCTCAATTTAAACAGCTCTCATGTACTCACTTATTTGTATCTGTGTGTCTTCAATTAGTTTCAAACTTTTCACACTTTCAATATAAAGAAATTATGTTCTGATGTCATTTACTCACCATGTAATGACCAGACACAGTTTACTTACTGTCTTCTGAAGGTTTGATGTCCATTTTGAGCTGGAGGTAAGGCTTGGCTGCACTGACAAACGCTGCGTCTAAATCCCAGTCAGACAGGAGGGAGAGGTAGACCTCTGCACCCATACGATCACGGGACAGGTAACTAATGCCAAAATTACGCCTTCTGTGGAG
>JAQMYF010000015.1:15558854-15570112 GCA_030014195.1 Neosilurus mollespiculum
GAGAGAGAGAGAGAGAGAGAGAGAGAGAAAGAGAGAGATCATTTTTAAAACTTAAGAAAGGCAAACTTTGTCAAGCTTACTCCAAGAAATACAGAAGAATTTGCAATTTACAAATTAAAACTCTTAGCTAGGACAGTAAATGTAGAAAACTGTATTAAATACACATTTGGTACAGAATATGCAGATGTAAAATTTACGTTTGATGCAGAATTCCTCGCCAAATCACTCTATCACTCATTTGCCAAACTGCTTAAACTTACCAGGGTCTTGGGGAGACTGAAGCTCACCTCAGCCGACATCGGGCAAAAGCAGAGTACTCGCCAAACCAGCACAGGGCCAACACACACACACAACTATTCACACTCATACCTAAGGGCAATTTAAAACAGCCAATTAGCCAAATGTGAATGGCTTTGGACTGTGGGAGGAAACCGGAGTACCCAGAACAAACCCACACAAGCATGGGGAGAATATGCAAACTCCGCACAGAAATAAAAGCCAGGCCTCGAGCCCAGCACCTTCTTGCTGAGAAGCGGACATGCAAACCTCTACACCACTGTGCCACCCCCTCGTCAGTTCTGTAAATCTGTAAGTTGTGAATCTATAAACAGTGTCTTAAAGTTTACTTAGCTGTTGAGCTCACAAATACCGTAAAATGAATGGAAATTATTAACGTAACCTAGTTAATTCTGTGTAGAGGTGGTTTCCTATCCGAGAAAATAACCACACAACATTAAGGCCTGAATGTTACACAAACAGTCACAGAACTAAAGACTACTCTACAAAATACAAGTTGTTCTACTTTCTCAACACTCAAATTGTTAAAATCATGGGTACATATTGACTTAACATATAAAAACAGTACCTCGTCCAAAGTTCTCACCCACACACTCACCCGTTTAGCTCAAAGGCTCGTATCAGAATGTGCTGCAACACCTCCAGGGATGTGATCTGTGGATCAACGGCGAAGGAGCGGAATTCCACTGGCTGCAGTCCCTCACACTTCTGCATAAGGAAAGACAAGAAGAGGAATTTCATATGTGTACTGACGTTACATCTCCTCGACACCCATAAGCGGACATTTCAGTTGTGATCCGATGACAGATTCATTCTAATTCTTTCATTATTAATTACTACCCAATTCTCCCAAACTTTCATTAAAACTCCTTAATAACCTCTTGGGGATATTGTAAGGTACTTAAACGGTACCACAGGATGCCAGTGAGCTCTGAGGAGGGTCGCATATTCACACTTGCCCCCTAACCTTTGGTTTTAATTAGATCAAGTGGTTTCAAAATTAAACCTCAAGAAAACAGTGATGTTAACTTCAAGGCCATTTCAAAGCAATAATCATCTGCGGTGTTTTAAACGCTTTCATATAATTGTGTTCAACACTAAGCGTTATATTCAGGAATATTCAGATCCAAACACTCATTTAGGGCGGTACTGTGGTGTAGTGGTTAACACGTCCGCCTCAAAGCAAGAAGCTTTAAGTTTCTGCAGAAAAGTGGCAGGATTGGGGGGGGAACAGCTTTTTGCATCCAGCCACACCAGGAAGTTGTGCATTATATTAACACGTTCTTTTGGTTTCCTGTGAACAAAATGTAGACAGTTAAAAATAAATAAATAAATAAATAAAAACATTTGAAGACAAACACAAGTCATCACGAATCATGACACATTCCCCCAACCTTCACACGTCAGAAAACATACACTGCTCTACACTCCAAAGAAGAAACGACTGCCAAGTATGGTGAAGAAATCTCATACGGTTTTCAAGTTCTGGCCAGAATTTAAATGATTACAGATGGAGGAGCGGACACGCGGACAGGCATACTGATGACTGAGGTAGCTGAACACCAAGCTAGTTTATTCATTTGTAAATAGAGGTGATCCCAAGCAGTCACCCGGGAAAACTATTGGTGATACCAGAAACCACTGGAGATAGCTGAGGGAGCCCGAATGCCCCTGCCCCAGATATAAAAGTAGTACCGGTTTCAACATGGTGCCAAACCTAAGGAACCTTTCAACAGAGATCTCTGAGGGTGATTCAAGTGAGGTTGTATACAGAGAAAGGGGACATTGCTTTGGTAGTTTCACTATAGCCTGATGGCCCATATAAAGAGCCATTGCTGTTTCAGTTCATGCTGCACGTCACACCACCCTCAATGGGGCAAGCCTTCCTGTACACAACCCCCAAGGACGGAGAAATCTGTGTTTGGAGGTTTCTTGGTAACACAACCTGTATTTCACTTGTCACATGGACTTTCCACAGCATTAAAGATAAAAATACTCTCTGGCCACTACAACAGGAACCTCTGTATGCCTTTTTGTTACACAGAAGTCAATGGTAACTCAAATAACCGCTCTTCCAAAAAACGCTGAGCGAAAAAGTTCAGAAGACACATGTCAGATCTTGAGGTGGATGGGCTACAGCAGCAGAAGACCATAGTGGGTTCCACTGAATTCAGCCAAGAACAGAAACCTGAGGCTGGAGTGAGCACAGGCTCACCAAAATAGGAAAGCTGAAGTGATAAATTATCATTTCTGCTAAAGCACATGGTGGCTAAAATTTGGAAGGATCAGAACTGTAAGCCAACAGCATGGATCTGTGGATGCAGCCCACCTTGTACTGGTAGAGGTGGTGCGACAGAATCGGGAAATGTTTTCATGGCAGACTTTGAGTTTGTTAATACCAATCATCACTTGAGTGCATTTGAGTAACGATCATATGCATCCCTTCATGTTCACAATTTACCCATCTTCTCATGGCTACTTTGGCGTGATAATGCTCCATCTCACAGGGTAAAAGTCTTCTGAAACTGGTTTCATTAACGTGGTAGTGAGTTCATCCCTTTGAGTTTCCTACTGTAACATATTTTAGCACATTCAGATATACCTTACAGCTACATGTAAAATAGGTTTTAAGTAGAATCAAAGTGCTTTCAGCTAACAATATTTTTGCAAAGGTTTATGTGAACAGTTAAATGTAACAAAAAGGACACTGACACATCCAGCTTGACCCTGCAAAGAGAAGGTGTTCCTTGTTTTTATAGCATTTCCAGTGTATCAAATGTATGAACATAAATGGTGACTTACTTTGTTTCAAAAATACGTCATCTTTAAAAGTGATATACGTTGATTAAACATTGATTAAAATTAACAGAATGTGAAGAAATTATAGTTCTAAGATGTCTAAGAAGACAAAGACGTCTACGTAATGTGTTGCAGAGATATCTACTGAAGTTAGAATGCTAACCAGCTAGCCTCAAGACTGCACTAGCTGTCCATCTCAGGGCAAGTACTTTGCAACTTAAAAGGTGATGGTGAGTCACTGTAGCGTTCAGTCCAACATAATGGAATGAAGAAATCAGTCAGGCATTACTCACTGATGGTGTGTTGAGCAAACTTGTTTTTTAGCCCGTATAACAGCGGCTGTAATGTAAGCTGGAGAGCTGAATCGAGTCCAAGACTGTCGCTAATGTGCTGAAAAGTTGCTGGATCTTTCAATAGACTCTCTTTAAATTAAAGTTCTTTTATGAATAAAATATATAAATGTTATTAAAAAGCCGCTAAATTGGCAACAGTGAAGATTTTTTACTGAAAGTTTTAATATATTTAACAGTGTTTATCTATTAAACCATGACAGAGGCAGGTTAGGTAAGTTCTGCACACTCTAAACACTGTGTAGCTAATGGTGTGTTTTTAAACTCATTCAAAGTTCAGGTATATACAATGCAGGCACACAAGAAAAGCAAAATAGAACAAGATTTATAGGGTTAATTTTTTCCCATTTTTAAAGCTTGACAGTGACAATGACGCTCTCTGCACCAAGTGACAATGACAGAACCTTGAGTGTCCGTCAATTGGATTTAAGCATTATCCACTCGGCATAACGTCTTTTAATCCCCAGACAGCAAACCAATCATATACTGCTGTTACCATGTAGTAGTAATAGGGATGTCGATGTGTTCAGAATTAACTCCTCACATGTACTAGAATTAAATGTACAGAATTAGAATAAATGAGAATGTACAGAATTGACTGCATGTTAATTAGCAGTTAATACACGCCTGTAAGAAATTAAAGTGACTAGTAACATTCTAGTAGTATTTTCCGGACCCAAGTTGCATCTTACAGCAAAAGCCATGGTCCACAAAGAGCTCAAAAACCTCAAAGCGAACTTTTTATTGACAAGTATCAGTCAGAAGAAGGCCACAACAGAATTTCCAAGGCATTAAACACACCATGCAGGATAGGGAGGATCATTACCAAGAACTGTCAGTAACGTCATAATCGATTAAAAAAAACAAACAAACAAACAAAAAAAAAAAAAAAACGAAGAAAACTAGTCCGGGTGGCTGCCAAGATCCGTACAGCAACATTAAATGAGCTGCAGGAATTTCTGGTTGTGTTTTGTGTGAGAACATATCTCACGTATTCTTCACATATCTAAGAAGCCTTTTCTTCCAAAGAAAAATATCCAAGCCTGTCAAGTCTCCCAAAAAAATGAGGGGAAAATGTGTTATGATCTGATGACAACACGGTTGGACTTTTTCGTCCATAATTTTGGCCATGTGTGGCGCAACAACAGCACCTAAAGAGCACCATACCAATGGCGAAGCATGGTGGTGGCGGCGGCACCATCCAGCTGGACCTGAGGCTTTAGTCGAGGTGGAAGGAATAATAAACAGTTCTAAATGAGTCACAATATGCTTAACAGGGATTTTTTGTAACATGGGAGTCATTCACATACAATCGTCTACTACATGCAACAAAAGACGGCTGTGGTTGCGCGGCACGGTGACATAGTGGGTTAGAGTCCCAGGCTGGGGCATTTGTGTGACATTTGCATGTTCTTTCCGTGCTTGCATGGGTTTCCTCTGGGTAGTCTGGTTTTCTCTCACCATCCAAAGACATGCACATTAGACAACTGGCTTCTTCAAATTGCCCCAGAGGGGGGTGTCTGTGTGTGTTGGCCCGCAATGGTCTAGTGAGCTGTTCAGGGTGTACCCTTCCTTCATTCAGTGTCAGCAGAGATAGGCTCCAGCCTTCCCGTGTCCCCAATAGGAGGAAATGGTTCGGCAAATGAGCAAGTGAGAGAGCATGACAATGACCCAAAGCATCCCTCCAAAAACAAGAAAGCAATGGCTTTACCAGAAGGAGACCAAAGTTTTGGAAAGGCCCAGCCAGATCCCAGACCTGATTCTAATTGAAAATCTATTTGAGTGGGCTGTGCACAGACGACGCCTTCACAATCAGATAGATTTGGCGTGCTTTTATAAGGAATAAACGCCAAAGGTTGCCAAATCAATTTGTGCCATGCTGATAAAACTTAAATGACATCATAAAATCAAAAGGTCCGTCAACAAAGTATTAGTTTCAGGGTGTGCACATTTGAGACCCGTCACAGCAAAGTGGGTATTAAGTCGGAAATTATTAATTTGGAGTCATTGCTAATATTTTGTAGCTGATATCCTAAGCTTTAAGATGACACCAAATTTTCTAACACATCGCTAATTTTGGAGTAACCAACCAAAACCTGCCCGGAATTTTCAGCCTTTTAAGCAACCCGGGAGAAAATCATGTTTAAAGTTCAAAGTAGTTCATAATTTCCAACTTTATACCCACTTTGCTGGGATGGCTCACATTTATGCAACCAGGTTATTGTCATTTTTTTTATTTCCATCATAAAAGACTTGTTTGTTTTTCACTGTACATCCTTTTCAACTTGTACAGGTTATAGATCACATTACAAATGCAAAACGTTCTGAAATTATTTTTTTATTATTGGTCTGGTGTTTTACATCACAAAAACTTTAACTGGGGCGTGTATACTTATTTTTTTAATATTCGCTGTAGTATAGTATGATAATATGAATAGCTCAAGAAGCTAATCCTCAAGCTAACTTAAAAACCTGAGGCCGTTTTATGTTGCAAACAAACCAAACACTCTGACCTTGTTTGTACAATTCAAAACCCGATCTTCATTGCAAATAAGTACAACAAACAACACAAAAACATTCCAAATGGCTTTGATGTACACATGGTTTTGCCGTTTCTAAGTAACTTGATGACCAGACCACCATAAGAATTTTAGGGCATTCTCTGAACGCACATGACAATAAAACCTGAAAGTGTCTTCAGATACCAGGAACTTGTTAAAACTGAGCCAAGCAAGCTATTGTGTAAACTATAGACTCGTGTCACATGTGAAGATTAGAAGACAGTAGTATTATCTTGACAGGCTCTTTCAGTTTGGTTGAATTATGGATATTATAGAGCCTATCTCAGCCGACCCGGAGTGAAGGCGGGGTACACCCTGGACAGCTCGCCAATCCATCGTAGAGCCAACACACACACAACCATCCACACTCACACCTAGGAGCAATCTAGAAAAGTCAGTTAGCCTAATATGCATGTCTTTAGACAGTGGGAGGAAACCCGTAGGTATACCCGGAGGAAACCCAAGCCAGCACATAAAGAAGACACAAACTCCACATAGAAACACCCAATCCTGGGACTGAAACCCAGGACATTCTTGCTGTGCGGGGGATGTGCTAACCACTATGCCGCCCTTTTTTTGATGATGCTTCAGCTTTAGCCAGAGGGACTGGAAAATGGCCATGATTCACCACAATCTTATTCTGTTTGCAAAACATGTACAATTGTTCTTCTGATCATTCTCACAAAACAGCATTCAAGCAACTCTCACATCAAATATTCAAACAGGGATCCACTGTGCTGAAAACCTGACACTCTGTAATCAGACAAGAGATACATTACCTATCATCAGATTACCAAAACTAGCCTTCTACAAAGAATCTTTCATACTACAGTGTGGAAAATGATCCCATACTCTAACTTTATTATTTCAAGGCTTTTCATGATGCACATGGAATAACAGCTTGGACAGTCATAGCTGCTTAAGAACAGACAGAACAACAGATTTCATCACAGTTTAGTTAAAGGTCAGACATTTTTCCCAATTTCAGACCTTTATTTTTCCATTCCGAACCCTCTGGAGCACCAAAGTTGGAATCCTAATCCAAAAAGCTCTATAGTTCTTCAGGACGCCGCTTCCCCACCTCCCCCTGAAATGCTGATTGTGCCGGACAGCCTGTTTGGATTCCTCCTCCCATTTATGTTCTTTCTGCTCTGTGTGCCTACTCTGCCCTGATTGGTCGCTTGAACGTTCCACACTCAATGCCCTGGGAGGCAGAATCGGGATGCTAATCATAAGACCCAGCACAATGTGACCCAAATAAATAAAAATTGAAGAAAGCCTTGTGTTTACGGCCAGCTCAAACAGCCCAGAGGCAAAACTTAAATATATGCTAACCTCCTTGTATGACATTCTTGCGTGCTCTAACATGGTTATTCAACACTAATATAGGTCAAAAAAGTGGAAAAAGAATAAAATATCATCTTTAACAAAAGTAAACTAGCAATAGACTATGTTTATGCACAGTCTTAAAATGCATAAACTATTATATACAGTGTGTGTACATCTATAGAAATAATTAAGAGAGCACATTTAATGGGGATTCTCATTAAAAGTGGTTGCTTAATTTCCTTAGCTGTATATATGCTATATGTATATATGCTATAGAATCTTCCTGAATTCAACAAACGACACAAACTTTATTTTTAGTATTGCTAGGAAAATGCAAGAGCACCTCAGAAAAAAACCTTTGCCGTCTAAAAAAAGACCATAGATTACCAGTGAACATGCAGGCATGGAATAATGTGCGCTGGACTTATCAAAAATGCAGCTGTTTGGCCACAGTCACAATACAGTGGTAAACAGCAGAAGAACCTCATACCAACTGTGATGCACGGTGGTGAAAAGTTACGATTTGGGACTGCTTTGAATTCTGCATCATATCAAAGAGTGCTTAGACATAACGCGAGTCCAAAAGCCGAAGTCAAACCAGAGGTGGACCTTTCACCAGGACAAATACACTAGCAAATCCACGAAGGAGAAATGAGGCTGTTGAACGGCCTGTGTGCGTAGTTAGCGCGTACTACACAGAAAGATCATGATCTGATTGGTTTGCTCGTGATAAGAGACAGTCGGCAGATAATTGTCACATGCACAGAGATATATTGTGTGTACACTTTTAGTAGCAGGTCGGCACGGCGGCGTAGAAGTTAGCACATCTGCCTTGCGGGAAGAAGATTCTGGGTCCGAGTCCCGGGCTCACCGGGGAGGGATATCTGCGTGGATGTTCTCCTTGAGCTTGCATAGGTTTCCTCGGGGTACTCTTGTTTCTCCCACAGTCCAAATACATGGCTAACTGGCTGTTTAAAGTGCCTCTAAGTGTGAATGTAAATGGCTGAGTGAGTGTGTGTGTGTGTGTGTGTGTGTGAGCCCTGAGATGGACTGTCGAGCTGTCCAGGATGTACCAGGATGCACTCAGAGTTGGCTGAGATAGGCGGTTCAGCAAATAAAAGGAATGAATGAATGTTTTGATATCAAGAAACTAGAAATCAGTATCGATTAACAATTTCATGATAGATTTAACCAAACAGAAATGTGTTTACAGTGACAGTGATACTACCACAACAACAACAACAACAACAACAGACAGACATGAGTCAAAACAAGCTTTAATAAACCAGTAACAGCTACTTTCAGGAAGAAATGTTTATAATGGGAGGAAAATACAAAGCCAGCTAGCAAACTGGTGTTTAACAATAATAGATTTTAGCCCCAAATATTAGCACAAAGTATCATTTAATGATGTACAAGGTCTCAGGTGAAACTAGCTGTGGAAGCTACTACATGAAGCTCTGTACTACCGTTAGCATCAGCTGTGTTATTGTTCTCTCTCTCTCTCTCTCTCTCTCTCTCTCTCTCTCTCTGTGTGTGTGTGTGTGTGTGTGTTTCAGGCTCCCCCACCCGCTGCCTCCCCACAATTCCTCACCTTGACTTTGACTCGAACTACCCCCCTCTCCTCCTCCTCGGCCGACATGCTGGGGTAGTTCACTCTGAAAAAATCCCCTTCAGGAATCCTGAACCTCCATCGATAAAAAAGAACCTCAGAATCGATGTAAACACCACGTCCAGCACCTCCAGCACCGCTGCTCGGTTACCCCGGTGTGTATCTTCGGCAGCGTCCGGAGAAAAGCCCTCAAAGAGCCGACCGGAATGATCCGATTTCAAAATAAAAGCCCCCCCGCCCGAGTTTATTAATTTTATTATTTAGCCCCATAAATATAAAATCCTGAGCAGTCGGACATCTGGGTTAAAAACCGCTGACTCGATGCTACTTTTGTTCCAACAGCGTTTTGGCGTCAGCAGCGTTGCTTCGTACAACCGGATATGACGTAATGTTTGTCTGACGTAATTAGATCGCTTGCGGTCGAAGATATCATCAATCCCAATAACTGTCAACACATTTCCGAGCAGTGTCATGGACTTTCAGGGCCAGATATTAGTATTTTACATTTAAAAGATTTGAAATAGATACTGAAAATCCTCATTAGAATAAGTTGGAGTAAGTTATTTGTGTGTGTGTGTGTGTGTGTGGTTAGACTTTCAATTAGGAATGACCAAATAATATTATTACCTATTACACTCACTCACTTTCCAAACTGCCTAATTATGGTTGTGGGGAGGTTTACGCCTATCTCAGCTGACACTTGGCGAAGGCATGATACACCCGAACAACTCGCCAGACCATCACAGGGCCCACACACACACACACAAACACACACACACACAAAACCAACCAACCAACCATTCGGACTCACTCCCTAAGTATGGTTGTGAGTCCGGATGGTTGGTTGTGGTTGTGGTTGTGTGTGTGTGTGTGTGTGTGTGTGTTGGCCCTGTGATGGTGAAAATGTGCACTCTGTACACCCTGCACTAATTTACGAGCACAACTATCACACACTGGACATCTTGTGTGCATACTGCACCGACACTTTACAGACAATATTACTTGTAAAATCGCCACTGCATTTATATTCCATTTTATATATTTTTGTAGTGTATACTTTATTATATATTTAATTTTATATTTTTATATTTATGTTACACTTTAACCATGTCCTTCAAATAGTTATTGTTAGTGTTCTTTTTCTTTTTCTTCTTTGATATTGATAGTTTATTCTTCAAATTTTAGGACAGTCGTAACAAGCATTTCACTACATATTGTACTGTGTATGATTTTGTACGTGACAAATAAATTTGAATTTGAATTTTTTGTTCAGGGTGTGTCTTGCCTTCGCCAAGTGTCAGCTAAGATAGGCCTGGGACTTGAACCCAGGACCTTTTTGCTGTGAAGCAAATGTGCTAACCACTACCATGCCGCACGTAACACCCACTCGTTTCCCAACCGTTCAATTGTATCGGTTGTGGGGTTGCTGGCGCCTATGTCAGCCGACACTTGGCAAAGACAGGATACACCTGATACGATTGAACGGTTGGGAAACGAGTGAGTGTTACGTGCGGCATGGTAGTGGTTAGCATACCGCACGTAACACTCACTCGTTTTCCAACCGTTCAACTGGTTGTGGGGTGGCTGGCACCTATATCAGCTGTCACTTGGCGAAGACAGGATACACCCTGAACAACTCGCCAGATTTTCACAGGACAAACACGTAATCATTCTCACTCACATATACACCTGGGGCAATTTAGCAGTTAGAAATAAGCCTGATGAGCATGTCCTTCGGGAGAACATGCAAACTCCACACAGAAACACCCGAGCCCTGGACTCAAACCCAGGACCTTCTTGCTTTTGCGGCGGATACGTTAACCACTTCTGTGCTGCTCACCACGTTAGCGCGCTCATTAATGTGATTAATGTGATCTTGTTTGCATAAATATTGTAACAGAAATTAAAACAAGGCATCAAGAAAAGGAAGGACACCTATTACTTGCCGTGACCCGGATTCGAACCGGGGTTGCTGCGGCCACAACGCAGAGTACTAACCACTATACGATCACGGCGAGCTACTACAGGGTGTAACATCAGCAGTGGGTAAGTCACAAACTCAGATAACTGTGGGGAAATTATCCAGGGAGAATTTTGGCACAACTGTTTTGTTTTGTTTCGAAAATATTCAAATAAATAAAGAATAATTGTTGTAAAATAGTTGTTTTACATTAATAAATGAAAAAAAACCCTAGAAGTAATATAAACAAAAATTTTGCTATCATCAAGGCACTGCCGTGACCCGGATTCGAACCGGGGTTGCTGCGGCCACAACGCAGAGTACTAACCACTATACGATCACGGCGAGCT
>JAQMYF010000015.1:15570212-15586912 GCA_030014195.1 Neosilurus mollespiculum
ATTCAATAGCGACAAGGACGGCTGGTAGATAAACATAAATACATTGTAGCTTATTATTCTATTCTTTCCAAACACTAACAGTTACAGATTACGTCATCATGCACAAGTTCTCTGTTACTACACAACCAGTACAATCCCTGTCTTTAATCTGCATTATTTTATTGTGTGTTAATATAAATGCATAACACACAAATGTTCTTATTAAAGCTGGTGATTGCCTAAAGAAATAATAAATCACACCACAAAAAAGTAGTATTAAATTCTGTTTTTATTCAGGATAGAAGAGGAAAGCGAATAGACGAAAGGGGCTATTAATTGGTTAGTTCGACAAACCAATGCTAAGTCTTTTTAAGAATTACAAAAACATCAAAAAATTACCACAATAAAAAGATCACAATGGGGTGCGGTGGGGAGTTTTGGCATGGGGAAGGGGACAAGGGCCCTGAGTAGACGTGGAGCCCAAGGACAGACCATTGAGGGGGGAAAAAAAGGTTCAGAAAGAACACTGTCCACAGCTCCCCTGACAGTAAGTACATCACGGTTTTAAGATTTAAAGAAACCCCATAACATTTAAGTGTATGGAATTACACTCTTTATACACCACCTCTGTGCACTTCTCTTTTACCTGCAAAAAACAAAGCAAGTCGAAAGCATGCAACATTTTTACATTGTACCTTACAGAACAGATGAAATTAAAACAGGCATTCAATGCCACTGTAATCATTCCCTTAAAAAACGGAATATAATTGTGCGTCACAAGCCAAACACGAGGTTTCCATCTCCTGTCCTTGTAAATGTTAAAAAAAATAAAATAAAAAAAATGCAGTGTAACATATGCTCCAGCAGATGGTGCAGTTATGATCAGTATATTAGTCAAATAATACAGAATGTCACAGCAATATCCCTTAAGATCAGCACTTTAACTCAAAGACAAACCCAAGAAGAGGTTGGTTCTGATTGCTTGGTTCCCTTACAGATGGGGTTAAAGTCCTGACGTTCAGGGAAGGTGATCATTTTAATAAAATGTTCTGGCTTTTGCACACATCTATAATTTGACCCCGATTAACACGACAGTTTGTAACATGTTGCATCTTTTGTAAGTTGGTTTAAACTTGTGCGTCATTGGACAGCGCATGCAGTAAACAGTTTAGCGTATGTGGGCCATCTCCTCCAGGAAAGGGGTCTTCATGCATCCTGTGCAAAGCTGATCCATCCAGAGGGGTGCCTCGTGCTGCAGAGGAGTGCGTCGCGGGTAGAAAGTGTATGAGAGATCGTAGTTTAGAAGGCAGCTGAGAGAGGCCATGTAGAGGTCAGAAAAACGGCACAGTCGGCGTGAAAAGTAGGTAGGATTGTGGCACGTACGGAAGATGCTTCCAAACTGAGGGTTGAACAGGTTTTTGGTGACAGCCCTGTTAATTTAAAAAAATAAAATAAAATAAAAAGAGAGATAAAGGTGGTTAAAAAAAGACTTGTTAAAGATTCCTTAACAAAAACACAAAATACTTTCTTATACAATAAACTAATGTGATTATTGTTTCCAATGTGCAAAAAGTCCATGTATTTCGAGATGGCAGAGTGCTTAATAAGCCTGTTTTATTCGCATCCTGTATATTTTCTATAATAATTAGATCAACATTTATGACAATATGCCAAAATACATAAACTAGTGTAAGGAACATCCCCATTAGAAGAAACCAGTTCAGTCTAATAAACCTATTTATACTCTTGCACATGGGAGATTTCTTCTGAGACATTTATATTGGACAACTCCCAATAACAGGTTAGAGTGATCGAGATAGAACATAATGTACATTTAGAAAGGAAATAACAACAACACACATAGCGGCAAAAACACAGAAGTCTAACCACAGCATGAAAAACAGAAGTGCTGTTAATGCCACATGCATTCACATTACTAAATCCCTTTCTCAAATAAAGCAGAAGTATCGACACTGCTAGCCGCATGAGAGAGGGGGAGAGAGAGAGAGAGAGAGAGAGAGAGAGAGAGAGGGTAAAAAGAAACAACTTGATTTTCACTGAATAGGTCCTTCTTAATAAGCACTTCAGGGCCAGAAGTTTTAAAAGACAAAATAATTACTCAAGACCTCGATGTGGGAAATCGCACCAGCCACTGCCTAGCCTTTATAAACAATGGGTGGTCATTTTGCTGCCCTTGAACTTGACCCACAAAGACCTTTTCAAAAACCTATTTCAGCCTTTGGTAGCAGGTTTGAGTAAATATTATTTAAATGACAATTATATGATCCTATTAAAAAAAAAATGCAATTTATGCATTCATTGTAATAAACTCTACAATTATATTACTTTCTTTGAAAACACTTATTGATATTATTAGGTGAATCCAGCCATTCAATTATTAGTTGTTTATTAGTATATGCTTGAACCCATCATCACTGCTTCCAACTATATTTTGAAATATATTTTTATTTCTATGGGTGAAAATGTGGGAAAATAAGTTTTCATGGATCACTATAATAAGGGGTCCAAAATCATAAATCGTAAATGGTGGTAATTTTCCAATAAGTTAACAATTAAGAGAAATGAATAGAATATACTGTATTGCTATTTAAGATGGCGGTCCCCCACAGCCTTCATCATTAGGATCTCACTTATCAGATGGAATCCTTAACACAGGGTCAGCTTATAAATGTTTGAGAAAAGGGAGAAGAGTAGTGCAATGTCGTTATGAATTATTTGCCATCTGGCTTCTTTCACACATGAGACAGAGCTCTAGTGATTCGGATATTGCTTAATCAGTTTTTCTTTGTGCTTAGCTTTTAGGGAACTCACCGAAGCTCTTCTCTCTCCTTCAGCCATTCTTGAAGCACTTTCTTGGACTCTGGATCACGATACATCTGTAATACATGCAAAGAATTCCTAGTTATCTCAAACTATATGATCATGGTTCTTCAAGTTAAAACAGGAAAGGGAGCCTAAAAGCAGAACCGGCTTTAAATAGATGTGGAAAAACGAATGTTTTTAAGCTCAACCAGTACTGGGTGTCTGCCAGTGACTATTATTTCAAGCTTGAACACAACTAACAATGATGATGAATAGGAAATACGCAGGAAAGGGCAGCAACGTAAAGTTTCTATTCTTTAAAGGAAAGTCCAATTTAAAATCACTGCTAGGAGAATGCTTGTACGATAAATACATTTTGTGAAATGAACAGTCAATAGACACTGAATTAATAGCTAAATAAACAAACAAACAAACAAACAAACAAACAAACAAACAAACAAACAAACAAACAAACAAACAAACAAATAAATAAACCTAAGAGTTATCAGGAGAGGACATGTACCCTAGCCTCCACATGTAAAAAACTTGCAGAGATCCCAAAATATCAAAAGGCAGAACTGCATTGCCTAGTAAACTAAGTCCAATGAAGAAATCTTAAACGGTTTCCAAGTTCAGGACAGGATTCGAAATGATTACAGACGGTCACTGATATAACTGACACTATACGCCAGGAATAAACAGCCTATTATATTTCTTGTTAATGGTTCATGTTTTGAGTGACAAGCGAACAACCAATCATTTAACTGGTGTTATGTCCGACTGCACCAACGACCAGCCACCAGGGACACAGCAACAGAAACAGTGGAGTGAAGTGAGGAAACAAGCTCCAGTGCTTACAGGTGTGAAATTTACTTCCGGTGGTCAGCAGAAGGGATCAACTGATACGAAACAAATGTATTTATTTAACTTTCAGCTACATCGCCCAGCCCTAATGGAGTAATTAGTTATACAACTAAGCTGATACGGAGTTGGATGTGGGTAAAGTGTTTCACATCCCTCTGTGCTCTAAGTCAAGGCAGCGTCACTGAAGTTCGGAAATGTGTGGCAAAGTTTGACATGTGTTGTGTGCAGGTTGTACCTGCATGCGCTCCAGAAGTCCGGTGAGTGCCTGGAGCCAGGTAAGACTCTGTGCATACTGCTCAGTGTTCACCACCTTCGTCTCCACTTCCAGCTCTGGAACAATCGCCCCAGTCCTCCACCCATGGCGCAACATCAGGTCCTACACACATGTTGATTAACATTTCAAGGGGGTACATGTTTTCAGCACGTTAGACCTTAGTGGAGCGTCTATAAACCTGGTCAGACAGCGATAAGTTTTAGATGCGACATGTTTGCTATCCAGTGGAAACAGAAAGAAATAAGAATGACTCACTGCCAAGTCGCTGTAAAGATGGTCACCAAAATAGAGTACACTGGAGCCACGCCAGCCTGTCAGCTTCAAAAAGTCAACAAGGTTTCCCTGAGAAAAAAAAAGAGAGACAAGAACAAATGTTTAAGTGTTGTACACACTGGACTGCTAATGATGAGCCTGGCTTTGAGTGTTTGACACATTCATTTATTGTACTGCTCCATCAGGACTTGGAGCTAGTGTGGTAAATACTTTGCCAGACCTCCATGCTAATAACCCAGCATCCCACTGACTCTGGCCAAGACAACAATCAAAGCTTGAGTTCAAAGAGTGCCGGCTGGTCTCAGGCCAGTCTTTTTATTCCCCAACCCAAAAGGAAATTGGAAGTTCTCAACAAAGAACTTAAGGAGGGTGTGACAATGCAGTCAAGCTTGTAAAAAAACATTAACAATTACCACCTAATATGCATTCAAACTGACACAGGGTCAGAATGTCCTTATATGTCTTTAATGTTGGCTGAAGTATCTGCCAAGACGTAGCAATTCACAGCAAAGCAAGACCTATTGGCAGGGAGTAAGAAGAGGTCATTCTCACAATAAGTAAACCATCAATGGGCATTATTTTGAGATCTCCTGCCCTCAAAGGCCTTTCACTTCAGGTTGGTCAGAGGAACATGTGTACAATAGACACACAAGTAACTCTGCTGGGCTAAATGGATTTTTATTCAGAGTCGGAAGTAGTTTAGGGGACCTTTTCCAAATCAGGGTCATCAGTCAGGCCTGAGTTTAAGGCTTCCAGTGCAGAAGCTATAGCGCTTCTACAGCAAAGGTGGGCGTCGACAAATGTCACAAAATGTTTTAAATGTTGACACTATTCACTAGAGGGTGAATGCAGCGGTGACCAATTCTAGTTTTAATATACTGTGTTGCATGAGGCAATTGTTTTTGCAATTGACATTGTCAAACAGTAAAAAAAAAAAAGGAAAGTATTCCATTGTGAACATGTCACACATCATCATCAACTCTAAATCTGATTAAACCAATAACTTGGTTATAAATGGGTCGTGTCAACAGTCAAAGGAAACTGAACACACTAGACACGGAGCTGGAAATGGCCAACCCACCATTCAGCAGCCAGCAATTTTTAAGGAATTTTGTCTACACAAGATAAATTGTGATAAGGCAGTGAGGATGTGAAACAAACATTGAAACTTTTCATGCCTATTATATTGTGAGGCTGTTGGAAACGCAAAATAAAACGTTTAAAACAAACAAATAAATAAATAAAACATTCAGCAAAAATATTCAGCACTGGGACCAAAGAAATAAAACTGTATTCAGCACCAGAACAAATAAACAGGGACAATATGGGAGAATGAACAAGATTTCAAAACAGTTCATGAAGATTAATGGGCAGAGAGCTTTAGTTGCATGAATAATATCTGGTAACTATGGATGACTAACTCTAAATGACGCAGACTGTGCATGGATAAATATCCTTGAAAGAAGCTTAACTCACTGCGGACCGCCAGGGATTGACTAATATTAAGAAATAACTCAGCAAAAAGCTGCTGATGTCACACAAAGCATATGGGTTTAAAGCATGCCTCAACAAAACTACTTTTGTTAATAGCACACCTGTTTGTAAATCCGTCCTTTATCCAAACTCTTGATCTTGTCCCACTGGAGGACTCCATTACTATCCAGTCGTCTGAAAGGTCTAATAGACATTAAGAACAAAACAATTAATCAAATTACACAAGACGTGTTCACAGTGACACTTTACTCATATACTGACTGATCTCTCTGATCAGCTCTCAGTCGAACAACTTCATGGAACTTTTTTTTTTTTTTTTAAAGAAATGTTTGGAAATTGTTTCTTGCAGAATACTTACTTCACACAGTCATTAAAAAAGTGTGGCTTGTCAGCTTGAACAATAACAACATCGAAGAAGTCCCTCCAATCTTTCCCCACCATGTACTTCATGCCCTTATCTCTGAAAAGGTTCAAGCAAAATAAAAATTAGTACATAATCTTGGACATGTCTGTACATGCTGCATCACAAACCAAAAGTCCTACAGACACAGAGGTGCAGTCCTGATCTTAACAAAACTCACACAAAGCTGAAGGGGCTGTTGGTAATGAGGAAAAGCTTCTTCCCGTTGCTGGCTAGTCGATGCAGCACTGCGTAGGTCTCATCTCCTCTGAGGATATATTTCTCTGGGGAGAGAAAATCAGAATAATTACAACACAAAAAATTATAACACTACATTACATCATTGAATGTTTGTACACAAAGCAACCATTTCAAAATCATAATACACTGGCAGCACATCAAGATAAGATAAAGGTTAGGTTGTGTGCTTGGTATACAGATACGGCCGACACTCTTAGAACAAGAGAGATTCTTGTGTTACAGACTTGACATGTGACATGTGCATGAGTGCATGACAGTAAAGCTAAAACTCATGTCCGAAAACCCACATGCATCATGATTTACTTAAATAAGGGGGGTGGGGTGGGGGGGTTGTACATGTGAATGTTAAAATCAAGATAAGATAAAGGTTAGGTTGTGTGCTTGGTATACAGAAGGGCCGACACTCTTAGAACAAGAGAGATTCTTGTGTTACAGACTTGACATGTGAACGAGCGCATGACAGTAAAGCTAAAAGTCATGTCCGAAAACCCGTATGCATCATTATTTACGTAAATGGGGGGTGGGGGGGGTGGCGGGGTGTTGATCGATAAACGATAGAAAATCATGACAGTGTTTACAAAATAGCTAACACACCTAGCAGAGTAAAACAGTCACACACAGGTTTTCTAGAACTGGCTGCGGTAATGGTGGCTAATACAAGCCCGTCTTGTTTTATATTAGCTCAACATTCAGCAAAGTTTCTGTGTTTGATAGCAGAAACTGTACATATTGTCCACTGGCCAAGAAAATGTATTGTTTTTACCACAGATAATTTTCCATTATATTCAGATTTTTACTCAACAGTGTAGCCCTATCATTATAGTTACCAAGCTATATAGATTTTACTCAAACACCGGTGTTTAATTTTGCCTCCACTGATATATCCAAGCCCTTTACTACAATATATACAGATGGAATACACAAGTTAAATTATTAAGGCAGAGCACCGCCCACTTTTCCTCACAAGGTAACAGGTGACCCGCTCCAGCATAATACAGATTAAGTAGGAAATTTAACATACTGATATATTCATATATTTGGAAAGAGACTTTAATATGCGTCAAAATTATTGTTTAGAAAATAGCAATTACAGTTACAGAACCAGTTTCTGAATGTCTGCACTTGAAACTAAATGAATCTGGCTATCGACTAATCAGTGCAATCATACTAACGTTTTTCTAGCAACAAAGGAGTTTTATTTACACCGAGTCATGCCTGTTTTGAGGCTTCTCATTGGTTTACCGCTGTATGATTTGGGGAATGCTTCTGGGATTTAGTAAATAGGAAGAGTATTCTGGTAGTGAATTTGGATAATAAGGAAACACCCTGAGCAACCACAAAAGCAGTTTGAAAATCGGTAAAATAAGTGGATTTTTCTACTGTTGTACAACAACCTGGACATGGAACCCTTTCTTAAACAAGTATTTTATCATGGATAGTCTGTGTTTAAAAGATATTTGAACTTGGACATCCTGAAGATTATGCTTTGAAGGATGTATTTTTGGCAACATTGCATTTTGGTCCAGGTACACCATTTTCAACTAACTTTGGTTCTTACTCAAAACACCACCTTGTGACTTAATCCGTATTAAGCCGGAGCGGGGTCACATGAGCTAAGTGTAAGTTTTGAAAACAGGCACAGATTTATTAAAAACTCAGTTGATTGTTCACTCCATGTAAATGTCTGTGTGAGTAAGACAGATGAATAGCTGTGGAAATGATTGTAACATGTACTGTTATAAAGCTAAGTAGCTAAGATGAGCTACCTCGCATGCCACAAGGCTAATGCATCAGAGCAAACATTCTAACAAAGTTTAGAAGCTGATGCATGCAGCTATTACGTGGCTCATTTGAATACTTGATTCTAATTGGTAAGCAGCTATACACCATGTCAAAAAGACAACGAGCATAAAAAAAACCTTAGATGGCAGCTAATTAGTAATTAATTATACAACAGTATTGCTCTGGTTATTGCAAAAATACATAACACTGATATAATTAAGCACAAGTGTAATGTATATTACGATTATATTCCTAAACTCATCAATATCAAATGAAACTCTCAAACAAATATGGTAAATAAATTATTAATCTGTGCTATATTTAATTAATTATGCTCAACTGTCAAAGTTTTATTATTTATTTATAAAAAATTTACACGATAAATATCACCCCATTAATTATATTCTCCACAGCTTACACGGTTACATTTAACGCTGCAAGATTTAAGAATTTATCTTGCTTGTGGAGTCTAACACATCGACTCTCTGCCCGAGTGCTTACCCTGCTGTAGTCTGACAGTGCACCGCATGCACTGGACCATCAGCTGAATGCGGGGGGCTTTCCCTGAGCCTCGGTGTATAGCTGTTTCAATAGGGATTTTTCCCCTTACTTAAGCAAATTAAATAAATGCATGAATGTATTTTCAGCATTTTGCATTACATTCAGTAGTGATTTCAGTTCTCACGGGTCCGGATCACAGTTGGCGGCAGAACATGTAATGCACTATACAGAGTACACAACGCCATTCTGTCGTTGGTTAACAGGAAGTCATTGGGGATTCGGCTCAACCGCTTGCTGGTAGGGTTTAAAATAATAATACAATTCATTCCTGAAGACAGTTGATGATGATGTCTAGTTGAGGTCATTTTTTTGGATAATAAAATAGTACACCGAGTGCTTTAAAACACAGACATTATTGTCATTTGTTACTTACAACTCAAAGAGTAGCAACACTCTATCTTATTCCCTTTGTTTCTTATTCATTCATATTTTAAAACACAAATCAAAATGCACGATCTCGTTTTCAGCTGGAAAACACCGCATGCAACACAGGAAATTCAAAGCTTGTTTAATCCACAATCTGTTTATATTTCACACAGACAATGCCAGACACTGCCGACGACGACGTGAAGCACAAGTCAAAATGCCTAAAGTCATGTGTAACAAAATATAAATCTGCAATTGCTACAGTAAAATGCTCAGCACTTACCCAAGTCTTGCATTATCCACTTGTACATGTACCCTTTAATATGCACCATACCGACAGCCTCCTGAGGAAAACAAAAGTCGACACGTCAGCGTCCACAATAACAGCATGACATCCCGACAAAATTCTTTAGACGGTCAGTCTGACACACTGCCACAGCCCCAGTTCATTAATAGAAACCATGCTATGTATTTTCTCCTTCTCTCCACTCCCAAATACGTCTTCCCAAAATCCCGGGACTGCTTCAGATCAACTTCTGACACACTTCTAGGTGTGGACAGTACAGTATGTTCTAGACTTGTGGGAGCAGTGTAAACATCACAAGATATATATCTTTTCAACGCGTACGAATTAAGAGATTAGAAATAATCTTTCTGCAGCACGACTGAAAGGACAGATCTTCGTCTATGAAGTTAAATGGAGTTTATCTTTAGCAGCAGCAAAGTAGAAACCGTGTTTGAACAATTCTGAAGCATGACTTGTTTTTGCTTTATTTCTGCTCAGTACGAGCAAAAGAAGCCCATGTGAAAAGAGGGGGATGGGAAAGTACAAAGAAAAGACTTCAAGCTCGAACTGAAAAGTGAGCAGCAAGCAAAACAAAACAATTACCATGGAACGAAATTCTTACAGCTCCATTTAGCTAAACGGACGGGGAAATGACCGGAAATGTCAGACATAAAAAAATTCAATAAATGATAAAACCAACAATTTTAAAGATATTTAATAAAAGAGACTCCCATCATTAACAATTATTCACCGAAGGCGTGGTGGAGGTCACTTCTGTCTCGGACTATTTAATTCAGCGACATCCATCGAGCCTGAAGTGAACTGTTTTACTGTATACTACACAGAATCATAAGCAAAAAAATGGATTCTATAATGAGATGGTTATGGTTTTCTTTAAACATTCTTAAATCATGCATTCATGCGTACGTCAGAGCGGTTTATTCTGGAGCCTTTTTAAAACCGATTCAGGGTTTTAGTATATATTACATGGAAAGAAAAGCAAAGCAAACTAGTTTTTTTTATAGATTATCTTTATATAAGCATGACCGAGGCACATGAGGTCTATCCGTATGCGTTAACATAGTTTATAACAGCGTCTGTTTAAACTCAAAGTTTTAGTATACACTACACAGAAAGAGAATAAGAGCAAACTAAAACAAAATTATACTTATTTTTCCATTTTTGAAACAAGACAATAATCAGATCCGCACCATTACAATGCTCACGTGAACTTCAGACAGAATCTTTTGAAACTCATTCAAAATGTGAACAAAATGCCTTTTTTATATAATAAATATGTGAGCTATAATGAACAGCTATTCATAATAGTATATACATAATAATATTTTTTCTATTTTTTTGGAACGGCATTTTGTTGAATCAGAATTGATTCGTTGAACTTCAGAATCAGTGACCTTGACAAACTGTGAGTGTTTCTCCACCATATTGATTCAACCACTATCCACTTGGGATAATGTCTATTAATCCATAGATAGTTAGCCAATCAGGTTGCACAGACTAATAATTAACAATTACTCAAATAAATACTAATGTACACATTTAAAAGTTTTAAATCTCAGCCTGCATTAAAAAAAAAAAGCATTTAAAGGCCTTTGAATTTTACCCGACATTTATTGTACATGCTATTTACATATCACTGCATTTTACTGAAAATATCTTTGATGTCTGAAAATGTTTATAATTCACAAAGAACTTGATACATAATTTATTAAATCTTGATATATAATTTCTAATATATTTATATTGGACTTATATTAATTTATATCATTTGTTGATGTTTGTTGAGGGTGGGTGCACACTTACAGACACGTCTTTGTAGAGGTGCTCGGGGTCATATTCGATGTCATTGGAGATAAAGTAATCATTAACAGAAGCTAAAAGTGTCATCTCAGGGATGGAAAACACATCCATGAACTGCTTCATCTTAGGTCCCTGAAACACACAAACAAACAACTCCATGACAAAGAAAACAGGAGTGAGATGACACAAAGTGAAGAAAGACAATACAGTTTATTCAGAATAATATTTATTTTGTAGTTGTTCACTCAAAGTTGGGACTCAAAATATTATTAAATAAATAATAAATTACAATATATTAATGAATGAAAAAAAACCTTTAAAAAAAAACATCAGTTTTTCAGATGCATGTGTAAACATCTTCCACAAACACCTTATGAACCATAAATAATATCAAACCTAAACTTTTCAAAATGAGTAACAGACAAGAACGACTGTTAACCTTTCCATAGAAGCCGCTGACTTGGTGGAGAGGGATGTGATTAGAACCTCCGTACAACTGCATGACCTCATCGTCTGGAACGGGCTTCAGACCCCTTTAAGGAAAGCATTTTAATTAGGGATCTGAATTTTCTTTTAAATTATGATTAAATGCTTAACACCGCCTAAGAAGTCTCAAAAAACAGGTGGCAACATGGCAAAACTTTCCTCTTGGTGGTTAGATTTAGTGAACATTGTAAGTTAGCACAGTATATAATAGAAGTTAATCTTACATCAGGGTTGCACAGATTAACACAGTGTTACTTTTAACACAGTTTTTTTTAAAAGAGCATTGAAAAAAAATGTATTCAACATTTTATTTATTTTATTTCTAATAGATCGGTGAAAATCACAAAAGCAATTTGCTGCAGCACTGTTTTTTGAGGTCAGACAGTTGGCAGGAAATCCACACTAATACACCCCCGTTTCACTGTAATAATAAGACTCTATTATAAAGTATTCGAGAAAACTTACCTATACACAGTTCCCAGCTGAATATAATGAAAAGCGTCTATTTTCAGCAGCAGTCCCTATTATAAAAAATAAATTAATAAATTAAAAAGCAACACTTATCAGTCACTAGTATACATGTACAACATGTATAATTTAGCTATAATATTTTATAATGTTTTCTCTGAACAAACCTTCTGAATGTCATAATGAAGGCCTCGAGTTGCAAAGTTTGGGATATATCTGTATCTGTTGATACCTTGTGGATACTACAAGAGGAGAAAAATTAAACATGTCAGTCACGACAGTCCAACAATCAACATTGTGATTTGCTGAAGTAGCAACAAGCCATGACGAAGTTAACCCTGAAAAAACGACCAGCACAACAACTGAAATGTAGTTGTACAAGGCACTGTAGGCGGTTCACAAACTCTATTACTTATTACAAGAATTTGAGATTATAATCCTGAAACCTACGATTTTAAGACATTAAGCCATAAACTTGTAACCATAGATAAGGTCAATTCAGATATCAACTTTATATAACAAGGGCTCCCAAAAATGTTCCATAGATAAGGCATGTTAACAACGTTTAGCAAAATGTCTTGGCTTATATGATTTTTTTTTTGTCAAGAGCGCGTTTAAGAACGCCCTTGGATGTAAGAACAACATATAAAAATCATTATATAACACACAAATATGTAGCACAAAGATCATTTAAAGGGACCCATTCACTTACCAGGCCCATTATATAAACATGAAATCCTGAGAGATCTCTTGTGAATAAAAAGGAAACTGCCACAAAGTCTTCTGAAACCATGAGGTTACTCATATCTGATAGCATCAATGTCCAGGCTCAATGATATTAGTAAACATCATCTTTTTATTTGTTTTGAATTTGTATGCCCTATTCTGTTTAACACTTGATCTCAGACTTTTCCACTTTCTACAAATTGACGTCGCACTGCCAAGTTACCGTGTATGCACAAGATCGGTACTCTGTTCACATGATAATGTTATTGTAATTGCAAACAGACACAGAACCAACACAAGACGTAAAAATTAGTGAATGAGAGAGAGAGAGAGAGAGAGAGAGAGAGAGAGAGAGACTAAGCCCATGAGGTGGGGTGGTTTGGCCAATATTTAGCCAAAATGAACTAATAAAAGATAAAACACATCGGCAATTCACTACCTTTGAATGCATTCATGTTCATTTACAAGCACAAGACTAGATGTGTTAACACGAGTTCAAGCACTAATGGAAGAGAGCAATAGGAGTGTGTGTTAAAAATAAATGTAAATCTTGTAAATAAAATATTTTGCTAAAGAAAAAAAGGGGGGGGGGTATTTCCGTGATGCACAGAGACTTTGGGGAGCCCTTGCATTACGCAATACTTTGGCGTTAGACTTGTTGCGTACATTCAGTGTCAAGAAAATAATATTTTTACCAAAATACAGTCCGATAGAACCTCGTATGTTTGAAATGCATTCACAGGGAGACTTCGATTGTCTGATTTCCATAATCACAACGTTCGGTACAAATCCACTGACCTTGTAGTGCTCTATGAGGAACTCTCGGGCTTTGTTGTAGATCATCTCATCAAGAGCATTGGAGTAGAGGGCCAGCGTGTAATCGTAATCGAAACCATAGATATCCACCTCATCCAAGTTCACTTCATTGTTGGCATAGATGGTGGACGGATTAAGAAGGTTGCACACTCCAGGAGGAATTAAATCTGGGGGAAAGAGGGGTGGGGTGGGGTGGGGTGTTTAATAAAAAAAAAAAAAAAAAAAAAAAAAAAAAAAAAAAAAAAAAAAGCATGGAGCATGTTAGCTTGAACCAGACCAGAAGCATGTGAGCATGTGGCAGTCACACATGACAACACTGTCCCAGTTCTCACAGGGTGAGAAAAGATTCTGTGCTGAGGGTCAACATCCATGTGTGTTTGTCTCCTCTTTCTTCTTTCCCTTTTGCTTCTTTTTGCTGTCTTCGTTCTTTTTCTGTCCCCTCCAGTCAGGTCCAGCAACATTATATAGATTCCATAACACAATTCAACAGTAAATAAATAAATAAATAAATAAATAAAGTCAGATTATCAAGAGGAGCCTTATACCCATAAACCTTCCCTTGGAAAAGCAAAGTTATTCGGGACAACACAGCAACCAGACTGCCATTGGGCTTGCTATGATGCTGAACAGGACAGGTTTAAAAAAAAATTTTGAAGAAAAAACAAACAAAAAAACCCCATCCATGTGTGTTTTGTTCTTATCATAATTAAACCCTGCTGAAGATAACCAGGATATATCACACAGATGTAAATAAACTAAGTTTGGATAAGAGATAAACTGGCACTATTTGGGTCCTTTAGGGGTGGTTACAACCCTGACCTCAATTTTATTTTTTTAGTACCATTTATTTAATATTTCTGTGAACTTGTGTGTTTATGGCATGTAAACCTAACCCTCTCTTTAAAAGAGAAACCCTGTGGGGCAGTCCAGGACTGAAGACCTTTTAGGGTTGGGAAATGTTTGGCATCTGCAATACAGTGCCAGCAATAACAACAGACAAACATTACATATTATTATTACATACAAACACAGCTACCCCACTGTTTAGGATGTTTATTAAGAGTAACAAAGTGAAGCTAGCATGCACAATATTTTTTAAATCCTTCCTTTTTAATCAGATTATTAGCAAAAGCTTGCTGCATGGTGTTTTCCTCCAGACTTACCATGCACCAGGCGTTTCATTTCGTTGTATCTTGCCCATAAGTACGTTTTGTGGTCGATTTGTGGAGCAGTAGAAGAAAAAGACCTTCCAGATGTAGTAAAAGACTCCTCTCCCTTAGCTTTCCCACTGCCATGGTGGTGTCTGAGCGGTGCTCCCACTTTGTTTGTGCTACACTTTTGTCCTTCTTTGCAGCATTTCTGCTCATTTTGTGTCGAATTCGCTGCAAAACTACCACAGAAAGCAGCAGGGGCTTTACACCCGCCCCTGCTGTGTTTCTGCAACAAAGCACAACCTATATTAAACAGTCTTCTTCGCGACATTCTCCTCACAAACGGTGCTACTTTTCTCCAAAGCTGAGGTTGTTTACCACACTGCTATGTTCTGGGTTGTACACGATGTACACTCAGACAGCAGCTGCACCCGAAGATAAAGGAGGCGTCAACCTGGCGTTTACAAGCCAATCTCGTGTAGGCGTCAGGGTGATTGACATTAGAATGAGCCACTGGTGATGAAGAATGCGTTTTCGATGAGTAAGGGCTCTGACTCCCAAAAAGGAAAGCGTGTTTGTGTGCCATTTCAACCAATACGTGGCAGATATGGTGTCGCGTGCCACACTTAAAGCGAGACGATTGGTTAAACCTCGGGATGATTGACAGCAATTCCAGCCTACATGTGCTACGTGACCAGCAAGTCGGCTTTGTGTGTTTTGTTTATCGGGTGGGTTCTCACTGTTCCTGTTTGGTTCGTGTAGAAGATTTGGTTCTAGATAGAAGGAAAAGGAGTCACACCTCGAAAAAAAAATGTAAAGAAAGGACTTGCTCCTGTCAGAAGATTTTTGGAGGGGCAGGATGGACTTAATAACAACATAGCCTCAGACAAAATTCTGGCAAGGAGACCCTCAGGAGGCTTAGAGTCAACAAAACATGAATGAACTTGTTTACATAGAAACAACACAAGTGTGAAGGCTAGCACAGACAGATACCCTAATAAAAAGTCAAATAATACAAATACCCTAATTTTCCAAATCGCTTAATCCTACTAGGGTTGCTGGGAGACCGGCACCTATCTCAGCCGACACTGGGCGAAGGCGGGGTACACCCTGAACAGTTCACTAGACCACACACACACACACACACACGGGGGCAATTTTGAACAGCCAGTTAGCCTATGTGCAATTCCACACAGAAACGTCCGAACCTGGGACTCGAACCCAGGACCTTCTAGCTGTGAGGCCGACATGCTAACCACAATTTTTTTTTTAACGTTTATTTTTGCACAAGGGACAGTGGTGGCCTGGTGGTAGGGTGCTGGATTACTGATACCAAGGTCAGGGGTTCAAGCCCCACTGTCACCGGGTTGTCACTGCTGTTCCCCCAGTCCAGCTAACTGGGATATCCTAAGCCGGCCATGTCTCTCACTGCCTGTGTTAAGAGGCATGTAAAAGAACCATTGCTGATTTTCATCAGGCTGCATAGCTGTCAGCGTGTTTCTGTCCTGCGATGGCCTGGCGAGCTGTCCAGGGTGTTCTCTGCCCTCGCGCGGAGTCGGCTGAGATGGGCGCCAGACTCCGCGCGACCCTAATTAGGACTAAGTGCTTCCGAAAATGAATAAATGAATTTTTGCACAATTTAAAAAATACAATAAATAGCATACAGTTCAGCAATTTTAAAATCCACTTAATAATAATAAAAATACAAAAATGTCACCCTCACTCACTCATTTGCCAAACAGCTTAATCCTACTACTAGTCACGAGTCACTGGGAAACTGAAATCTATCTCTGTCAAAGGCAGGGTACACCCTGAACAGCTCACCAGACCATCGCAGGGCAACACACACACACACACACACACACACAC
>JAQMYF010000015.1:15587012-15601631 GCA_030014195.1 Neosilurus mollespiculum
TGCCCATCTCAGCCGACTCTGGGCGAGGGCAGAGTACACCCTGAACAGCTCACCAGGCCATCGCAGGGCAGAAACACCCTGACGGCTATGCAGCCTACAGCTGCACTGGGGGGACAGCAGTGAAAACCCGCCGATAGTGGGGCTTGAACCCCCAACCTTGGGATCAGTAATCCAGCTCCCTACCACCAGGCCACCACTGCCCCCACATTTAAACAAATTAATCTAATCTATTTTTAAAATCAGGGAAATTTTCATTCACATGTTTAACTGAAGACAGAAATTATAGCAGAGTGTGAGCACAAGCACCAGTGATAAGGAAAAAGTGTCAAACCACTGAGCTGCTTTTGGAACATCAAGAAAAACCTATAGGGTACGTCCCTCCGTCGTATGTGTACACATGGGAACCCTGTGTTATTATTTTAAAATATTATATTTCAAAAAGGAAACATGTAACAAAATCTTTCTGGGAGAGAGTAATATAGAGAACAAGAGGCGTTTAATAGTCGGGTTACATGATGTGTCATCATCATTAATGACATGAAATAAATAAACAGCTAATGATATTCTTGTGTTATTGAAATGTTGTCTAAACCTAACAACTGAACTAAACTGAATTAAACTTGATATATGAAGATATGTACCACGTGTATGTGGTTTGTGAGTTCCCATGAAAAACTTGTCAAGTAAGGGAAATCATAAGGGAGCGCCGCTTTTAGGCAGTGCCTCAATCTATATATTAATTTTTATAAACAATTGGTGAAGTTGCAGTATAATGCTTGCTGATAACTGCACCCCAAAAACATGTTTACAGTCTTTCTCACCTTTCCAATAAGATCCTTCATGATCAGGGAGATTAAATGTAATATGTTAATGATGTGGAAAATGTGCCTCACCGAAATTAAAACTTGCATTACACAGATTTTTCCAGAGAAGTGAAAAACAATCAGCATGGGAAGAATTAAATATCGAATGTATTATCCAGCTTGATAAGTAATCTCTTTCCCCGTGTGATTTTCTTCCAATCATAGCAGGGGGAAAATCATGAAATAAAATTCGAGGAGGTTATGTTTTAACTGGCATGGGTTTACTTATTTATCTATTTTTTTTGTTTTTCTGCCTGCTAGCTGTCCACAGTTTTTGTCAGATCCAGCTAATATTTTTATGATAGGTAGGTTATCAGCCATGGATGTATATATGGGTCAAAACACATCTGATTTGAACACAAAATGCTGTGTATATTCAGGACCAGGGCTAACTGGGTTATCAAAGTTGAACAGCCATGTCTCTCACTGTCTTTCTGCCCTGCGATGACCTGGTGAGCTGTACACGGTGTACCATTCCCTTGCCCAGAGTCGGCTGAGATGGGTGCCAGCCTCCTTGCGACCCTAATTAGGATTAAGCGATTCAGAAAATGAGTGAATGAATGGATTCAGGACCAGACCCAGTTTCATCCAGATCTGATCCAGATTGCAGCAATTAAACACTGGAAATCACATTTAACAAGTTCCACATCTTAGATCTCTGCACAATTTTATCTGATCAGGACCAAACTTTTGTGCTTTCGTAAGATCCCTAAAGCAATAAGTAAAATAAAGTTTCATCCAGATCTGGAAAAGGGCATCTGGGGTTAAAATGTAAAAAAATCTTAGCTGCTGGTATGTACAACGGTGTTGTAAGGTATCTGATAGTGTTAGAAATATCCAGATTTCTGCTTTCTTCAGTAGTTACTGAGCTAGTTTAAATTATTCTTTAACGTCATGAGACATAATGATTTTAGACCTCCCGGTGCGCTTGTTTATTGCATTGTCCTTTAGTGAAAATCAATCAGCATTTTATTGCTTGGTGGGAATTAATGTCAATAAATAAACGTAATTTACTTTCCTGCTGTGTCGTATTATTCCAGGCCATTAGGTAATGACCACAAACAGCCATTAGAGCAGGTGTCATCACCTCATGGGCCATAGTCTGGATTCCAGGGTGTACCAAACAACACACTTGAAAAATAATGTACCAGAGCACATCAGTGTATTAAAAAATGACCTTGGTTCTGTGATTTCAAAGCATGAAGTATTATGGCTTATGTCAAAATCTCTTAGGCTGTTAAGCATTAAAAGAGCATTAAAAGATAATTATTGTCAATATACGTTAATATTAGTTGCTTATTTGTATAACTGGAACAAATTTAGTTGTGGAATAAAATCACCATTGAGGGCACTTATTAACTATTGTTCATCAATGAAGCAGGTAAAAATGTGTAAGGAAAAAGAAGTGAACTTCACCTCCTTCTGTTCTAAGAACCAGTTTGCTTTTCCATAGGCTACAGACCCACCCGAGAGCCACTGTATATATCTCTGCTTTATCAGTAACGCTAGTGTTAAGTACAACTGTTTGCCACACAAAGATAAAAAAAAATGCATAATGTATTGTATATGTAGTGTTAAAGCCCACAGCACGAACAGTGCAATTTCATGTTGTAGACATCCTTAATCAGTGTGCACATGGCATGCACAGTTTAATCAGCCATTAATTCATTTTTATCTATCTTATTTAAGTGATTTTAAAAATTATGTTTACGGTCAGTGTACATTTGGTCATTCAATTTTTGTGACAATAACAAAAATTAATAGCAGAGCTCCATACTTTAAGTATATAGTAAGGCTTAATCCTGATTTTTCATATAAGATACAGCCACACTGTAAACTAATCTCTGGTGCCCACAACCAAGAATAATTACAAATTTAAAACTGCTCCAAATGTCAAGTTTTTTTCTTCATGACTGTAGTATCCCTAGTCATCTTACATATTTTAGGTTAAATCAATATTTTTTCTCCAAATCAATGACTCGTAAATTTCTTTTGCCCTCACAGAGCTAAAAATGTTGATCATACAATCTTATATCAATAGCATATAATATTTTGCATATGGGAAACCAGGAGAACATGGCTTAAACATTTAAAGACCACATGAAATATTCATGATAATGAGGCTATAACAACCGTTATCTCATCGGTGAGGCTGTCATAAATTTCTCAGTTTATTTTTAACACTATGTGGAATCAATGATTACTTTTCGAGGTAGAGTGTGTCACACACTCTATCTATATACATAGATATTGCTTGTCGTATAACCTTCATCACTTAATGAAAACAATCCGGCTGTAACTTTCACCTATCAGTATGGTGACTGAGCATGAGAATTGAATTTTTCCCTACAGCTTAGAGCCAGTTTACAGCAGCAATGTAAGTGAGTGAGACACTGATTCGACCATTTCCTGAAGTATTAAATCATTAAGCTCCTTCTTTGTTGGATATCACGCCTTCATTATCGACTGTCCAATTGTCGTGCTGGGGTGAGCCAGGGCTATCTCAAATCTCGCCGAGGCTTGTACCCTGGGGCTTTAAGCCTCCAGTCAAAAACCTCTTTGCAGTTCCATTATCAAGTTATGACCAAGCCTATTCTCCGCCCATAACATACTGCATTGGGATATGGTGCAGTCAGTTGATGTGGTGTGGTTCAGCAAACTAAAAGTTTTACCACCCTTTACATGAATTAATTCAACATCAAGCATGAAGGGGTGCCTGGTGAACTCTACATTCATTAATTCTCATTCATCCATTCATTAATTTTCTAAGCCGTTTAATACTAATTAGGGTCACGGGGAGGCTGGCGCCCATCTCAGCCGACTCCGGGCGAGGGTGGGCTACACCCTGGACAGCTCGCCAGGCCAACACAGGGCGCCTGGTGAACTAGTTATTTCAATTATCCATCACAGCAAACAAAAACAAGTATTCATGCAACTACTTTACACAGAGAGCTCACATGTAACACAAAGACTAGTCTGTGCTAATTGCAGCATAATGGAGTTATGGTATAAAAATTATATTCTACCTGAAATGGAGGCAAAAATCTATTTCTTGCAAATCAGCTATATAGACTTTATTACTTACTTATGTTCTTTTCTTACATTATATCTGAATGAGCCTTAATATACCAGGTCCATTTAGCTGTTTAGCTTCTGAAAAATGTACACTCCCTCACTCACTCATTTGCCAAGGGTCGCATGGAGGCTGGAGGCAACATCTCAGCCGACACTGGGCGAAGGCGGGGTACATCCTGAAAATTCGCCAGGCCATCGCAGAGCAAACACATGTTCAAACATTCACACTTACTCACACACACCTGGGGCAATTTGGAACACCCAATTAGCCTAATGTGCAAGCCTTTGGACCGTGGAAGGAAACCCACGCAAGCACAGGGAGAACATACCAACTCCTTACAGAAACGCCCAAGCCTGGGACTTGAACCCAGGACATTCTTGCTGTGAGGCCGTTGTGCTGACCACATGTCACCATGCCGCCCCACTAATATTCACCGGAATCATTTTAACTGTTTAGCAAAAACAATAAATTGCAGACTGAAATATCTAAATTCCACCCAAATATAAACCCCCACATTTACTGCCAATCAATCTCTACCTTAATCTTACCATCGCTGATGCAGGATGCTGTTTCCACCAAGAGATGCAGTAAAATCATGTGATTGCTTTTGTTTTGTTTTCAGAGTATAGAATTTGCACAGTCTGAACAGCCAGTACTGTGTGGTTGTATCTTAATGTATAATATGTATGAATAATTTTTCATGATTAATAAAGTGTTACATACCTCAGTAAGAAAGCATAATGTTTTTACTTGACCTTAAAAACATCAATATAGTAAATAACTTTGAACAAAAAGAAACAAAGAGCTTAGATTTTATGAGGAGTGCCACTTTTAGCCATTTTGGTTTGAATGATTAGAAATCACAGTCAACAAAACAAACAGTCCATTTTTCTGTAATCTGAGTTTGTCACTAGATGAACGTGTGAGTCACTGATTCTAGGTAATCACATCTACTAGTTCATGTTGGTGTAGCAGGTAATGACTTGTCCATTGGCCACAACCACAAGTATATTTCAGACTTGTGGTAAACATGGGGCAACATCAGAAACCACATTCTAAAGAAAACGTCAAAATAGTACATTATGTAAAAGAACTTAGTTTTAAGTTCGCTAAGTTCTTTTACATACTGTACTATTTTGACGTTTTCTTTAGAATGTGGTTTCTGCAGTCGGCAAATCCATTGTGAACGATAGTAACAGTGAGTGATGCTCAAAGGGTGTGACATGCTCCTTGGTGGGCCATAAGACCTGCCTTTGTTCTCCAGCGCCGTCCGCAGGTGCAGACGAAGTTGTTGTGATCAGGAATCGAATGTCTAACTATGTGTGCCTGTTGGTATTCTTTCCTGGTGCCCTCCTCCTCCTCTCCACTTCTTTCTATCCAGAGCTTGGTCCTGCCAGGTGATGACATTCACATTTTTAATTAACCTCTGTTTTTCCTCTTCTTTGAATTATGCAAACAGCCTTCTGACAGATGCTACCCTACTGCTTCCTCCTTTTTAAATAGTCGTCACAAAAGGCTGGTTGGTGTTGATAATCCTGGCCTCAGCCCCTGATATAAGAGGGTCATGATTCTAGACCAGGTCGAGAACTAGGGTTTTTTTTTTTTTTTTTTTTCTGGCTGTGGAAACATGAAAAACTGGGACAAATAGAGCACTGGCTCTAAAATGGCCCAGGAACTGCTTTGGTGAAGACTTAAAAAATTACAGATTGTGAAAATGCTAAGGTTGGAAGGAGTTGATAACATGGAACAGCAAAGTCAGACGGGTTGCAGATTATGTCTTTCACCGTATGGCTGGAGGAAACACCACACTGATCTGTGTTTAGGACTACGTTAAAAAAAAAGGGTACAAGTTCTATGAAGATTAGATTGGTTGAGACTGATATCCTGTCTGGGTCACAAAGTCTGTAAAGATTGACTTGTGAAATTGAGAAATTCCAATAAAACATCTAGCTTACACAGCTGACCCTCGAATGTGATGTCCTAGATAAACATATCCCCTTTAGATAGAAAAAAAAAGTATGAGCTTAAAAATCATAACATATTTGAGAAACTGGTCTGCATCATTTCACAGAATTCTAGTAGTCACATTTAAATGACTGTTTACATACTTTCTGTGTCCAGACCAGTTGTGGCATGGACAATGATCTTGTATTACTTCATTAGGAATAATTTGCATTGAATAAATAAATAAATAAAACTATTTAATTTGTCTTGGATTCAGATTTTTTTCTTCTTAGCTGTTTAGTACATCCCTAACACCATAACAGGAACAGAACATTACTATTAAAGAGGCCTATTCACTTATCACGCATATTAAATAAACATAAAATACAGTATTATCTCTTGAAAATAAAAAGAAATTGGCCATGATGGTTTTATGAATCACTCGGGTTACTCCTGTACATGAGTCTCACTGACCTCTGCACTGGGCGTGACAGTGTTAGTAAACAATGCCATCTTGCTACCATCAGCTCAGCAGAGGTTAAAGTAATCGGTAAGCATGTCAGTAAGTGGATACCCTACCCAAGCCCGATGGTACCCAATGGGTCGGGCTGGGTTTGGAACTTCGGACAGATATTTAGAAAAATGATGCTCGGGTTCGGGTTGGGCTCGGTCACATCAGCGCCATAAGGCATTGAACATTTTAAATTTAAAACAGCTTATTATGTAGGTAGCCAATGGGCCTGTTTCACTTGATGATTTTAACTGTGTCGGGCTCGGACATAAATATCCTAATGCCTGTCGGGCTCCTGTCGGATGCGGGCCGGGCTCGGACAGAAAAATGCGGCCTGATCCGCACTCTAGTGTGTGTGTGTGTGTGTGTGTATGACGTCGTATGTCTTCTTGCATTTCTCCACACCTGACCTTGGACTTTTCTACTTTCTACAGAGCTTTGTTACACTGCCAAGTCACCATGCACAAGATAATTCCTCTGCGGTCTTGTTATTGTTATTGTAAACAGACACAGAATCAAAACAAGATGAAAAACAGGTGAATAAGAGATACTTAGCCTGTGAGCTGGGGTGGTTTCACCAGGAGACTGGTGAAGGTTGTCATTTGTAGATACACATCTCAAATAAGTTCACAGGTACTTAATATTAAACAATCAACCTTTTGTAGTTCAGAGATTTATACGCTGTATCATGTCATATCCTACACTTCTTGCAATGTACTGTAAAGTGTGCCACAGTAGTAAAGGATATATATGGAGATATATATGGAGAGAGAGAGAGAGAGAGAGAGAGTGAGAGAGAGAGAGAGTGAGAGAGAGAGAGAGAGAGCATGAGGGTGGCCGACCTGAGCACACAGTAATATCTTCCTGTGTAATTCTGTTCAAAATTACTGGTGCCATGTATGCCTGCACGGGCATGAAGCAATGAATCAATTCACAATCTGTTGCACAAGAGACTTCTTCAGGTCTGTGAACACAGAACCATACACATGTCTTTTCTCCTCACACACCACCATTTAATATTAATTTTAATTTTAAACTAATTAATGAGTCGTGAAATAAAAGACAATAAAACAATGGTAACTTATGCCTTGAGAATAAGTAAGAGATAAAAAGTATGTAAAAAGTAAAATGAAAAAGTTTAATAATTTGCTTTGAATAAAAGGATAGTGTGTTTAGATATCATAGTTCTATTAAAAGTCCTGGTGCTAATGCTGTTACACTGCTATGTGACCTTATAGTTAATATTTACAAACAAACAAATAATTATGGATTTTTCCCCCATAAAAGCTATCATTCTAAATGTGGTAAATGCAGTAAAAGCCCAACTTTGAAGCTACAACCAATACCACTAAATCTGATAATCAGGAACTATATTGAAAATATAATATATTATATAATGTATATATATATAAAATATATTTTAAATAATAGTATTAATAATAAAAATACATTTTACATATTTATAGGCATCTTTCACAGCATGTAAGGACACCGTTGTTAATTGTTGTTAGTTTTCCTGAAAGACTGACTCTGGGTCAGATTTAGAATTAGCCTTGAGCTAGAAAAGTTTTCCAGTTAACCTGTCACATCGTATGCAAATAGAGTAAAAAAAAAAAAAAAAGCACATTCAATTTAATTCTTTTTCAACATATAAACAAGTAAATATTTAACTCTTAATACAGTGCTGAGAGATAAGAAACAAAAACCACAAAGAAAATTTGCTTTTTAATAAAAATAATAATAATAATGCAAAAAATAGCTTAATAACTGAGCCAATAAAAATATCAACAGATATATAATATTCTTCTGTGGAGAGTAGAATTACACCGTGGGCCCCAGTAGCTATTACCCCCTTCAGCAAAAGTATCCTCCTGTAGTCTCTGACTTTAGATTGCTCCATTTTTCTTCTTTCAGCTACAAGATGTTAGTGGGCTTTCTTGCATGTAATGCCATTTTGGACCACCCATATTTTCTTTGCCATATAGCCATTTGCAGACTGTAGTCTTGCTCGAACGTTCTTTTTATACTTCAAAGGCTTAATCCTGGTATGCCACCCATATAGGTCACATTTGTCTCTCCTCTTTGTAGACATATGCACTTTCACACCAGCAGTTGCAATAATTAACTGCAGATCCTATGATGAAAGTTTGAGGTTCACAGAGACATTTTTTTCACATGAAACGTTTTGCTTTCAGGATAAATTTGCTAGGATAGCCAGTCATTTAAAATCTACAACACGTAGATAATTATAAATACTTAAAGTAGCATTATTTATTTCAAATCTTCTTAAAAACAATGAATGATTTATAGGCATCCACAAAATTGGCATCCTGAAATTCTTAGTGAGCCCTTTAGACATTAGCATGATGTCACCACACACTTTAGTAGCAAAAACTAGGCCCTTACTATAAGCTTTAAATAAGACCAGTTACACCTGCAGCAGGTCCTAATCAGTGGCACCTAATCTGGAAAACCGGATTCTGATTTTATGTACTTGAAGGTGCAATAGATGTCAGATTATACCAAAAAAAAATTTTAATTACTTATTGCATACTTTAAAATCTACTTTTTTTTTTGCATGTGACTGATTATGATTACATAAATTATGAAAATCTCTATTAAATGTCGATTCCTTTACATGAGAGGGACTCAACTTTTCACGAGATAATCTGTGTGGTTCTAATACAATAAACTTTTCCTTCCCCACCTTTCTGTATCCAGCACTGCATGGAAACTAAACTTACTAAAATAAATGAATAGAAGTGATACAAAAAACCATGTCAGAATTGTTGTAGTCTTGCAGGGGTTACGTGCTGATTTTCCAATTACAAACTACGCTTGTTTTGTCCTGAAACATCAGCTGTTTCAACATTTCAGGAAACTGATAAGAATTACACAAATGTTTCCTGTGTCTGTATTCTTATCCATGGTTTGCACTCTCTTACTGATCAGTAGCTCTGCTGATGAACGTACCCTCACGCACACCGTCTTCAACACTACACCTTAATCAATAAACCTTATCTTTCTACCTCACTTCTGTGTTTCTGAGGACGTTTCTCCTACAGTAACACACAAAAAGAAATTATTTAAAGGAAATACAAACACATGGCATATTAATGTTTGTATTATTATTATATCAGTATGCAAAAGTACACAAAAGGTTTACATACATTTCACGAATACTTCTTTCTGCATTTGTTTTAATCAAATGAGTGACAAGATTTTCACAATGGTATAAAATAATCTGCATTTTCTAAATCATTCCTTTGTGGAAAAAAAGGCTTAATTTTTGAACATTAATTGAACATTCAACAGGGCCAAATTATTTATTCTCCTTCTATTTTTAAGTCAATCCTTCTGATACAGGTAATGCAAATTTCCGACACATACAAACATGGAAAATTGATTTGTTTGACTTGACTAAGTATCCACACAACACACTCATTTAAAAAAAATTGGCAACCATTGTTTTTGCGTGTATGGTATCTCTAAAATGAAACTGATTAGAGACTCTATCTACAAAAAGCATAGAGATAATACTTGATTGGAAATATAGTTAGTCCTAATTCTCTCAGCATGTGAGATGTAGGAAACAATCCATGCTGTTCTCGGCTTATCATTAAAAAAAAATAATAATTATACACTACTCAAATAGAGTGTCTGCTGAGGATCAGAGGCACACACTGATTTTAAGTGACTGCTTGCAAATTCATATTGCAGCTCAAAACAATGTGCAAGACAGTACGTAGATGTTATACAAGCTCTTACACAGCAAAGACTCTACCGTAAGATACCTCCCACCGAAAATCTTTTTTAATTAACCCATAACTTCCCAAGTTGAAGCATATTGCTGTAATATTCCAGTGCTCTCATTAGCCATGTTGACTAGTACAAAACAATCAAGTGTCACAGTTAATGGACATTTTTGGCTACACAATTAATTTGTCATTGTGTATTTGCAGGCGAAGCGTTTGTACCGATCCTCCTTGAGCCGCTGTAGTCAAGGCCAAACGAGGGAGAAAGCAGAAGATCAGAATACATTCAATTGGTGCCAACATTTTCACAACAAACTAAATTTGTCATTTTGATACAAAAGAGTATTGTGTCCACATCTCCAGCCAAAAACCGCTTTGTAGGTGTTCAGGTTGGAATTATTGGAGATCATGGACAGCCCATGAGCTTGGAGATGGAGTGACACTAGCTTTACCCTTCGAGCCGATCATAGTGTCTGCATAGTCCCAGTAAACAGTTCCGCGTTTGAGTTAGCCGTCTCTTATCTTAGCAGCGAGGGCAGAGTTTTCTTGTCGAATAGCTTTGTAGTCTTCCAGAATCTTCTCCAGGTTGCTAACAGTCTTTTTACCATTCTCAGTCTCGATCTACAGAAAGAGGGATAAGACACTGAGCAGTGGAAATATAATTCTTATATTCACACCATTATTTCAATGTTGACAGCATCCTGATATACATTATAATAATGAGTGCAAAGTGAAGTATTTCTAATCTTTTATTTTTAGTTCAGTCCAGTGGAAAATTAAAAAGATATTAAACCCAAACTTAATTAAAGCTGGCATATACAGTTTATATCTGTTTCTATTAAAACACGCTCTTTCATGCAGAAAATAAAAACGACCGATAACTCTGCACACAGAGGGGTGACACTGAGCACCGTGTTTTTATCTGTAATACAGAACTAATGTACATAATGAATACATGATGCGGTATTCTTTTCTTTCATATATTAATGTGTGCGCTTGTTTGATGGGTGTGAATGGAAGTGCGTTGGATTTGTATTTGTGCCTCCTTTTATTTTATTCACAAGTTCATAAATTTTTATGTGACTTGTTAGTTTAATATCGGTATACTGTTATTTTTGCCATTAACTTGTCTTATTTGAACTGGGTGTTCATGTCCTGTTCTTGCGATTTCGGGCTCTCGCTAGCTCAGCCTTTACTAAATGGCTAATGCAAACTATAGTTACTTTGAAACTGTAAGGAAAAAAAAAAACACCTGATAATGAAAACAGTATATTTGGAAGGCTTGGCCTTCATTTCACTTTTAGCAAAATATTTTCCACAAATCAGTATAAATAATGAAGAACAGTGCAGCAAAATTGATCATTGTACTGAGGGGAAAACTGGCTATATTTCAGGGACTTTAGCAATGACCCATCAATTTTAGCCAATGCAAAGAGAATTAAGTCTGGTTACTGCCCATTCACACACTGCAAACTTTCCACCACACAATCTGACTTCACTGAAATATTCCATTTGGTTTAGGTTGAGAGGTGGAGTCTGGGTGCTTGAGGCTTAATCCACATGTTAGACAGGTTCAGTTCAGTTGACTAAAAAAAAATTGCAGATGGGGTGGATTTGCCTAGTTACTCTTGAGCCTGGTATTACTAGCTCACCTTACACACACTTTCTCTCTTTGCTGTCTGTCTCATTCTCATAAACACACACACACACACACACACACACACACACACACACACACACACACACACACACACAGAGTAATCAGTGTACTAAGTTTCTTAAGATACAACAAACAAATGGTTCATCATCGCTATACAGTCTAAACTTGCGGATTGTGGGTCATGCTATTCATTCATTTATGTTCCGAACGGCTTTATCCTATTAGGGTCACGGGGAGGAAACCTGAAACAGCCAACTTGCCTAATGCAAGCACGGGGAGGACACAGAAATGTCTGAGCCTGGGACTTGAACCCAGGACCTTCTTGACGTGAGGTCCACCTAAAATACTAATGTTCCTGATTTAGAAGGATTAAAAATGTGATTGGATGATGATGATGATGATAATAATAATAATAATAATAATAATTATTATTATTATTATATTACAACACATTGGTTATAAAGTGTAAATTTGACAAACCTGTTCCTCTAGATCTCTAATCTCTCTCATGATGCTGCCCGTGTCCTCAATGGTCTGAATAAGCTGGGTGCAGTTCTGAGAAAGACAAAAGTTAATCAAAGAAAGAATAAGAGTCACCGAACGCCACATGTGGATGCTTTCATTTGTGTGTGTGTGTGTGTATTAAAGGTATATGTAGTGATATCCTTGTAGTAGATTAGCCAATCAGAATGCAGTTTCACATATCCAGTGGGTATGGATAGAATAACTGTATTTATAATATACTCACTCCCCAATTTATTAGGTCATTTATGCTATTATCTAATCAGCCAATCATGTGGCAGCAGTATAATGCATGACATCATGCAGACACGGGTCAAAAGCTTCTATTAATGTTCACCTCAAACATCAAAGCAGAGCAAAATGTGATCTCACTGACTGGGTGGCATAGATGTTGAGTGAGTTTCACATTAGAACAGTCACTGGGAATTACCAAGAATGGTGCAAAAACATCAGAAACATTCAGTAAGTGGCATTTCTTGTCCAGACAAGTTTAAGCAGATGGGATGGAAGGTTTTGGTACCATAAATACAACCTCTCTTTATCATCAGAGTAAGCAGAAATCAATCTCAAAATGCAAACGCACTAAATCTTTAAGAATGCAACAGAAAAACAGAAGAGAACAGCATCAGGAGCATCAGGTTTCATGCCTGTTAAACAGAAACAAGGTTTTAGGCTACAGTGGGTACAGAGTACAACTGAGCAATGTGACATGGTTGGCTGATTAAATAACTGCATGTAGTATCAGGCACACAGGTGCTGCCTACTCTAGGTTTAAATAATATCCACTGTGTATAACTGTGTTTCATACTTGTGCTGCTGATCAGAGCTTTTCAGTGTGCCTTTACCTCATGTAGGGCAGCCAGGTATTTATAAGATTTACGAACAGATTCATCTTTTTTGGCATCCTGTAATATAAAAACAGAAACACAGAAAAAATAAGTATCTCCCCCACCACCATTTCAGCTACACAATCACTGAGGGCTTACCTTAAAAACCAGCTCATCTGTTACAGCAAACGTTCTGTCAAGCTTTCCTGTAAGTCCATTAATCTCTTTCTGCAGGCCTTTAGTGTCCGACAAAATCTGCCATGCACAAGCAAAGCTACTGAACACAGTTCAAACTTCAGCAATTCCAATGTGTTTATAAAATTACATTAAAAAATGTAATTCGATCAGTATTGGACAGGGACTGAGCAATTCAGATATAAATACAGACCTTTGTGATTTCCTCCTTCTGTTTCTTAATGTTGCCAACAATTTCCAGGATCCTCATGGTGTAGGCAGAGCGAGAGACATCTTTAGGCAAAGTCTCATACTCTGTGATCTGCATTATTTTTTAAACAGGTGGAATTTTACTGAATATGTACCCGAAATGAGTTTTAATAGAATATTTTCAACTAATATTACAATATAATTATTTCCTCCCATACCAGCTGCTTATACAGGCTCTCCTTCTTTTTGGCTTCTTCGGCAGACTGTCGGATTTTGTCATGAAGGTCTTTGATTTCAGATAACTTTCTGGAGGACTCCACCTGATAACAGATTTGAATAATGGTAATTGTTACATGTCACCCATATATGCATATGATTAGGTGTGTGTACAGGTGTAGAAAGGGCCAGTAAACTGTTTGAGGTACAAGAACACTGAAATTACTCTGAGGGTATTTCATAAAGTTGCAAGTCTTGAAAAAAAAATCAGTGAGAAAATAGAACTGAAAGAACTGAAAAATCTCTGGTTTAAATAATATAAATATTTAACCTGGATTTACACTAGTGTCACGATGTCCGTGATTAAAAAAGAAAGCGTGCAGCTCCATGATTTATGAGCACACTTGGAGCACGAATGGAGGATGAAAAGGAGGCAGGAAGCATCCAACAGAAGAAACATGAAGGAATCATGTTTCCCCGTTTATCAAGATCCCCTAAAATGGCACATCAAGGTCTGTTATGCTCTGTTATGATCTCTTAAAGTCTGTTAAGGTATGTTAATCTCAACTGCGCTATACTACAATTTCAACATTTTATCACGATTGAAAATTCTTAATGAATCATGGCAAAATTTTGGACAGTCAAAAATTGTCATGATCATCACGATTCCACCAAGTTCCCTCAAGATTATCACAATTCCAAGTTCCCTTAAGATAATCATGATTCCACCAAGTTCCCTCAAGATCATCACAAACCCACCAAGTTCCCTCAAGATCATCACAATTCCAAGTTCCCTCAAGATCATCACGATTCCACCAAGTTCCCTCAAGATCATCACGATTCCACCAAGTTCCCTCAAGA
>JAQMYF010000015.1:15602945-15617156 GCA_030014195.1 Neosilurus mollespiculum
TTTTCATAGTCATGAAAAGAAAGGAAACTCATTGAATGAGAAGGTGTGTCCAAACTTTTGGTCTGTACTGTATGTCAGTTTTATCAACAGGCAGCAAAAAGGGGGGAATGTTTGCTTGTTCAAATATGTTGAAAGAATCTGCAATTGAAAAATCTGCGATTGTTTTCCCCCCACATGGCTGCATGCTTTTTTTCCTCTTCCCACTTCCATCAGTCAAATAAATATCCATTCATTCCTCTCCACATCCCCAGAATACATTTTAACCAATAAAATAAAAACCTGGGGATTACGTTCTTTACATCAAAGGACAACTCCGGTTGCATATACTATATATACAGTTATGGGCGTATATAAAGTAGCTGCACCTCTCGATTACTGCAGAGTTCTTTGAGTCGGCGGTGTTCTTCAATAAGTGGTGCTCTGTGTTTCTCCCACTGCGAGGCCAAATGAACCACTCGCTTAGAGCTCGCCTCTACCAGGCTCTGAAACACACACATTAAAGTTTTCTCACTAATGTCAGGGGTTAAAGACCACATTTTTTTGAGGATGGCTCATTTTTCTCATTCATACCTGTAATTTGATCAGGTTGTTCTCGGCATCTGGTAGGAGGTCGATGGTTTGTTTTTTGACCCTGACGGTGTTATCCTTCTCCGAATTACGTACCTCTGTCTGTTTCAGCTCATCTGATACCTATCAAACAAATTATGTTTTTACTGTTTTTAATGTATTACTTCCAAACATCACATTTTTGGTAGTATAATCTGCACTGAAAAAACAAATGCAGTTGTTCGGTTTTCTTCTCTTCTGATATAAAGACAGTTAAAAGACCATCACTGGCAGTTTGTACTCTTTAATTAATATTCCATATTAGGTTCACATGGTCATTTATCAGTAAACAGTGCTTTATTATATTTGTACTGTGTTTAAATTGATACCCAGTGCACTACTATTTGCATAAATTGAATGAAAAAGAAATTTCATTGCACATAGCATAGGAGTGCAGGATTATATTACCGCTCACGGAAGGTATTCAGAATAAGAAGCAGTCATTACCTGGTGAATGGACACTGTGAGCTGTCTTATATCCCCGCCCACATCCTCCATTTGGACAGAAAGCTGCTGTAGTTGCTGCTGGAGTGCAGAGAGTTCGACCTCCTGCTGGGCCTTTAGGTCCTCCTCTGACTGGTGGGTGCTGGGAAGTGCACTTGCTACTGCTGCCATCTGCTGAGCGGCTTTCTCGGGTTCCTGCAAAATAAAGATGTGTTGTGTGTTTTTGGATAGCCACTAGGGGGGGACAGTGAAATGGTTTACTCTCACATTATGCTGCAGTAAAATTCAAGAAGTCCTTTTATATATATATATATAAATAAATAGGAAGATTTATTTTTACACCTGGAAAATATATTTAATATATATGTTTTGATAGATAAAAAACACTACCTGTTGAACAACCATAAAAATCAACCCTACGCAATAAGCATCAACCTTGAGTACTCTGTGACTGTGATGACTTAAATTCCAATTGAACTCAATCTATGAAAGATCTTGAGCATTTACTGATCATAAATTTGCTCAATTCAGATTGCCACCATTTTACTCTTGTTAAATATTTTCAAAATGTTACCTAGCAGTTAGCAGCATTACCTTGTCACATAAGTGATTCTGGCCACCCCAAAATTGATTGTGGATAGAAAACCTTTCACACCTGACCATCATTACCAAATTTATTTAGTAAGTTAAAAATAACAATAATAATAATTATAAAAAATAAAAAATACCCCCCCCCCAAAAAAAAAACCCGAAAAAAACCCCAACAACATTAAAATAAACAAATAAATATTTTTGTACTAACCATTAACAACCATTAGCTAGAAAGAAGTAGAAGTAACTCCCCCCTTCCGACACAATTTAGGGGTTTTCTATGCAGAATTTGAATGTAAATGGTTTTAAAATGCTTAGAGCAGCTTATCCTCTGACTAATGTTTGCAACTCCTAAAAATTAAGTGGATAAGATTCGAGTAAGCTTTCAAGACAGCCAAAGTGATTATCAAAGGGGGGGTGTAAAAAAAAAAAAAATAATAAAATAAAATAAAATCACATTACAGAAAATGTGTAATTTAAGCAATTAAAGGTTACAGAATAGAGAGAACAAGAGAACAGCAAATAAGGGCGTATCTCATAAAGAGAGAAAATTCTGTGAACGCAGGTGAACTAAATATGCCAAAAGACATATGATTTTTCTTTTTTTTAAACTTTTGATGAAACATTTACTGTGGAGATTATCTGGGGAATAAACTGTTACAGTGTATTCGCCAGCTGTGTTTCAGTTTGTGTCTCCAAGAAATCGAAAGTCAATTCTAAAATTCCCAAAAGGTTCTACAAACCGTCCCTGAACACTTCCAAACTATTTACAAACATTGCTAACTTGGTGCTAACCGTCCCCCACATACTCACCATTTTTTGGGGGAAGTACAGGAGAAGTTCACTCGAATGTCAGGTGAGGAGTTAGCGACCTGAGGGAATAATTTGGGAGTGTTTGGGGACAGTTTGAAGAATTATTATTAATAATTTTCTTCTCTTTTGGCAACGAATGAGGAACATTCAGAAAACATGGCAAATACTGTTCAAAAAAGTCAAAAAGTTCGCCAAGATGGGGCAGCCATGGCCTAATGGTTGAAAAAGCGGGTTTGGGATCAAAATATTGCTAGTTTGATTCCTGAACCAGCAGGAAAAATGTGTGGTGGCGGGGGGGAGCGAGTAGCACCTTCCCTTCCTCCACCCTCATGGCTGAAGTGCCATTGAGCAAGACACCTCACCGCCAACTGCTCTCTGGGTGTGTGTCAGCCCACTGCTTCGAGTGTGTGTTCTCACTTTAAATGAGTTAAGTGCAGAACCAAAATTTTCCTTGTGTGATTAATACAGTATATCAACATCAGAAATAAAAAAAACGAGGAGATGCTCCCTTTACACATAAACCAGCTGAGATAATGTCTTTATTCTAGTAATTATTTAAGAAGGTTGGAGAGAGCAATTTACACGCGCATAGAGACAAAACATTTCTAAAACTGTTTAAAACAACACCAGGTCCTCAGAGGACGGCTCTAAAGGAGACTAAAGGTTTTTTTTTTTTTGCTGAATTTTAACAGTACAAGCTGATATGTACCTGTGTAAAGGTGAACTTTTCAGAATGGGTGAAGCGTGTGCCTTTGGTCAAGACATCACCTCCTGTTGTAGCCCCTGCAAAGGAGCTTAACAACTCAGAAAGGTCAGAGGTCGACCGTGTGGCACTGTGTGTGTCGGATCGAGGCTGAGCAGCCAGCCTCAGCTGTTCCTCTATTCGCTTCTGGAGCCGCATTCTTTTCCTTGAACGATAGTCCTGTAGAAGTGAGAGAGAGAGAGAATGTGAACTGCATTTAAAATGAGTAAGATCTCTGATAACTACTATCCTGAGAAAAATGTTTATGAGAAGCACAGTGAGAAGATTATTTTCATTCCAACTGACCTTACTGTCTGATTTACACTAACAACATACATAAGAAGAAGCACAAAATTCTTATGAAGATCATCTCGAATTAGCATTTGTTGACTTTTCAGGTACAGGAATAGTTGCCACAGTACAGACAAGTGGGCGGCTTGTAGGTTAAAAACAGGGTGAACATGAACATGAAGTGTGCAGTAAAATGTCAGCAGAAAGATGGGTTCACAGAAAGACCGCAGAAAGACCTGAATGTTGAATTAATGTGAAGGAAACAGTAGCATGCACCTTAAAGATGTTTATATTTACTTTTTTCACCACTATGCCATAACAGGGAGGAAAAACAGGAACAAATTTAACACTGTTTCCAGAAATGAAACAAGAAGCACAGGGCAATACATCAATATTATAATTATGCCAAACCATCTATATGAAGTAGACAATTAAAATTATTACATTCATCATTACCACACTTTAAATAAAAAATAAACAATAAAAATCCTGTTTAGTCGTGTTTCTGCATCGTCAGTTCACCGGCGGGTTTGATGTCAGTTGTACTGACTGCTGGTGGGACCGGGGGTGTGGCTAACAAGTATAATTCCAGAAGTTCACATTTGGGGTAGATGTGGCTCTGGAAAGTCACTGCTCCAGGAACTGATGTCGAGTCTTTCCTGCGTACTCTGGCACTGGTGTCACAGTCATGTCTGCTATACTCAAAGCTGGAGAAGGACTTCTTTGTTGTATGGCTCCAGCCCATCCTGTTCATGGCCTACACGGTCATTCACACCTAGGGGAAATCTGGAACAGCCAATTAGCCTAATGTGTATGTCTAAGGACTGTGGGAGGAAACCGGAGTACCCGGAGGGAACCCAGACAAGCACAGGGAGGACATGCAAACTCGCCCTCACCGAGCCCGGGACTTAAACCCAGGACCTTCTTTCTGTGAGGCTAACCACTATGCTTTCGTGTCACGTACATATTTGTTCCTTATTACTGAATTAAAATAAAATATATTCATAAAAGTATATTAAAGTAGAAAAAAAATACATGGCTTTCTTTGTAAACAGTATTCATAAATATTTAAAGAGCAAATGCGTCCTATAGGCTGTCTTCCTATGTGGTATGCATATACACTGACATGGATTTGATTAGACATAAAATTTAACAAACAAAGGTAAACAGGGACAAAACTGACTGGAATTACATTTACTTGTTCTTGGTGTGGATTGGGCTCAAGTAAAAAGTATGCTTTTATATATGTTTGAATTATATTTAGGTAAGTACTGTACATATCTCATAAATGAATATTTAAGTCATGTGTATTCACGAAATCCAGTTCATTAAGTATATTCCACTTCTGTTCAAAAGAAACTGTGAAATGCTTCTCGGTCAACATGACATCACAGACTTGGCGTGAGGACTGCTATGTGCATGTGTCTATAGTGATTTGAGAGTGCACCTCAGGAGTGAGTCTGGAGAGAAGGCCTTGGCTGTTCCACTCGTTCTCCCACTCCTGTGCGGCGCTGAGTTCTGAAACATGGTTCTCCAACAGAGAGGCAGGCACTGAGGCAGCTTGAGAAGGCTGAGAAGTCACAGGCAGCAAATACTCCCTCCAGTATTCTTTCACCTCTGAGAGAAATGTATAAATGCATTAAAGCTGAGGTATTCAACTAACATTTATTATGAATCTGTTTAAGTTTACACAAGTCTGTATACGGAACTTACATAATTAAATGGACAACATTTACTTTTTATACTGAACCATTTATGGTTATAAAAATAGGATGGCTGTGTTTTCGGTCATCGTGTTGCTGCTTCATGTTCTCAAGTTATTGTTTTTGAATCACACCCTGAATAGATGACTCACAAAATACACAGCCAAAACTTTGTGGACACCCAGGGCCTCCTGCTCAAAACTTTCCGTACACTGTATACTGAAACGTAACGTATGTGTAAAGCTGCTTATGCACCACAAAAAGATAAAAATAACCAAAAATAAATCACATACATGAGCTGTGTGAACAAAAGAATTCCACACACATTTTCTAATTACATCTTAAATCAACTAGAAATTAAAGGGAAATGAACCCCAAACTTGATAAAAGCTTGCATGCATAGTTTATGTCTGTTTCTATTAAACTGCGCTGTTTCATGAACCTTTTTTTTTGTGTAGCGAATAAAAAAACAGCAATGCACACAGTGTGTCTTATCATAATGCGAAACGTAGTGCTCACCCTGTGTTTCCCACTGCATTATGGAACCAATTTGCATATGAATACGTGGTGCAGCATTCCTTTCATTCATGTGTGATCAGACTCTTGTTTGATGTATACAAATGGAAGCGTGTTTAAATTGTATTTGTGCCTGGTGTTAATTTCATTTAGAAGTTCACTAATTTACATCCGACTTGTCAGTTTAATATCTGTATACTTTTATTATTTACATTAACTTGCCTTATATGAACTGGGAGATTCATGTCCTATTCTTGTTTTTGCACTCTAGCAAGAGTGAAAGCGGCTTTTTCAAACTGGCTAATGAAAACTATCAAACAGATTCTAGCAGGTTGCAACTTTGAAACTGTAAGTAAAAACCACCTGATAATGAAAATATGCATAAGCCCATGTGTAACAGGAGAGTTTGGGAGGCTTGCCTTTCATTTCACTTTAAGGGCAAGCGCACAAGCACCACACTCCATCCTCTCACCTCTTTCAGTTAAACCAACTGTAATGCTCAGTGAGTAGTGGGGGCTACACCACTCTTCATATTCAGGACAAATGGCAAAAGCAATCTTCTTATCAGGCAAAAAAATTAATTACTAAAAAAAATATTAATAAATAACTAAATAAATCAGTAAGAAAGAGGTGGAGGTGCTACTTTCCAAGGTAAGGGAAAAAAAAAAGATTTTCTTACCACGCTGTCCTCTTTAATGTCCTTCATTATTAATTAGCGAAACAAATGAATGGAAAAGCGAGGCAGTGTTATCGCTTGTGTATTTCATGAAATTATTTTGCACATCACTAAGATATTTTTCTCAGAAGTACTTTCACACAGAATGCGAATACTACACAGCTAGAAAACAAACAAACAAAAAAAACCCCTTTTTTAAGGAGGTTAATTTTTCTGAGCTTCTGCACCAATAATAACCAATCACATTAAGTAGCATGGACATCACACATTGACTGATAGTGGTTCTCACAACACTATATATGAACGACCAGCAGAAATGACAAGCCGGCAAACTGGGTGAGCAGTTCATGACCTAAAATTCAGTGTACACAATAATGAATGAATGCTCCCTGGTTCTCGTCTGGTTGTCTGTATGTGAGAGAGTGAGTGAGAATGTAAGTGTGTATGCACGTGTCCGTGTATGTCTGTCATCTATAACTCTTGAATGAAAAACTGTCATTACAACAAAGGGTGTACCCAAAACTTTCTTGTTCTTTACATAATTATAAATGACGTTACAGAGATCACTAGTAGACAACTCTTTTATTTACTACTGACAGTTGTGATATGAAAAAGGGAACTAATTTTTTTTTAAATTTGCTTTGCACTGTGTGTGAACGCGACTTTTTCGCAGGAGAATTTTGTGTCTTATCTGCAGCATAAAGCCCCTGTCCTAGCAGGCATACAACAGGTCGAAGACAGAAAATTGGGTAAATTTTAGGGCAGATGTGGGTGTGTCATGCAAAACCTTTTTGCCTTTGATGCGACCAAAAACGCTGTTGAGAAATTTTAAGCATGAAAAAAAAAAATTCTGACTTAGGTCCACTTCCGAGGTCTGTTATGAGACGTGCTTGACATCCTACGGCTGTGTTATTATAACAAACATATTCATTTCATATGCTTTTTTTGCTACACCTGATGTGTCTATTACATTATAATACATTTTTCTAATAATAATCCTTATATACCCACAGGTATCCTACAACATTTTTACAACAGTGTTAGGTTGAGCAATCGTAAGTCAACCAAATATGACAGGCCTATCATACAAGTTTTTTTTTGCCTTGCAAAAGTCGGGTCACTTTCATATGACCATTGCACACACGTATTTTCCACAAGCCCAATATATAAAACATTCTTCTTATGCGAATGCATTTACGCAGGTTTCAAATTCACCTCACCCAAACCTTTGTCAATCCCTTGCGTTGTAAATTTCATAAGCCAGTAAGTAAGTAAGTAAGTAAATATATAAATATATAAAATTAAATAACTGCTTTATAAATGAGACCTTTTATTATTGGTATTGTGCTGCTGTGGGTTCTGTGAATCTTACTGTTAATAAAAAAAAAGAAGAAAAAAAAAAAAAAGCAGTCCAACATGCTTCTGTACTTACAGGAGTACTTGTGGCACGTTACGTGTAGGGAATAAAAAACCTGAAGGAATCGTGTTTCTAAATTCATCAAGATCCACTACGATGGCGCATTAAAGTCTGTTACACTCTGTTAAGGTCCATTAAGCTCAACTGCACACTTCCGTCCTATCATGAGTGGCTTGAAATCAATCATCAGAATCAGAATGAGAACACATTATTGATCCTGGAATACGTGTTTTGGCCCTGCAATAGTCTGGCAAGCTGTTCAAAGTGTGCCCTGCCTTCGCCCAGTATCGGCCGAGTCCCTTGACCGTAGTAGGATTAAGTGGTTTGACAAATAAGTGAATGAGAAAGTGAAATGTAAACAGGTTGCAGCATCTCTTCTTTAACTTTAGTGTTATTTTCAGACAGTGAACAAATGAAGAAATAAACAAAACTAATTCCTAATAATAATTTCTCCTCATCACCTCTAAACCAACTGACCCCAGCTATTTGAAACATGTGCACGTCAGACAATAAGAAATGAACATGCGCACATTAATTTTCCTCTTGATACCTTCAACCATGAAAGATGGAGTATCCAACGTTTTTGTGTGCAGTGTTTGTCCATGAGGCTCCTGACCAACAGTCACATGCACTTTTTGGCCACCGCATTCCAGATTTAGTCCTCTTTGCTGTTCTGGGAAGACTTTCCATTAGATCGGCTACAGAAGCCGCGTTCATGTTTTCAAAACTAAATTTAATACTGTGATTTTTTTTTTTTTAGCAACAGGAATTTTTCCAGGTATTTTGTTCTGTCTGCTGACAGAAATAGTTTTCTTGCTCCTCATCCAGACTGCGGTCTGCCACTTGATGGCTCCAGAATCAGAATATCGCTTTCTCTGAGAAATCTGTCTATAACAATTTGAACAGAGTAAATAAGAAAAAGATGAATGTACCTTTAGACTGTTTCTTGGCAGGAACTTTCAGCGAGTATGGTAGACTCAGTGGCTGGGCACGGAAACTGTGACATGGACCAGGACTCTAAAAACCAATCCTTATTATTACTATTGTTACAAAAGCAACCTGGATCCATCACTATGATTCAGACAAATTTCATTAATATCCTTTTTTTTTATTACTATACATGCATCAAAAACACTGCAGCCCACCCTCAGTGGTCACATTGTACCTGGGTTCTACGGTGCAGGGGCAGTCGGCAGGACGGAGGGAGCCAAGGCAATGCTAGCTGAGCTTTAATCTGGGCTGCAATGGCTTTCTGCAGGAGAGCAGACTTTCCTAAAAAAAGAAAAAAAAATGTAATAAGAAACAAGGGAAGCAAGGGTAAAACAAGCTGGATGTTTCTATTTATTTCAGGAATGCGAGTCTTCCTCAAATCAAGACGCAGCATGCATTAAATGATCAGGCAAAATCCGGTAACTCCCACCACTGTGTCTGTGATGTGTGCCTTTGAAACTATAGTCCTAAATTGTACAGCTTTACAAAACTGTTCTATTTAGGTTTAGTGCAAAAAAATAAACCATCCTGGATCCCCTTTGAATTGTTGATCTAACTCAAACAATAGAGTATTATTGAACTAAAAACAGCATCAAAACCACCGTTACACAAAGCTTATCACTTCGATGAATGGAGTTGATTTTGGACATTTTCCAAAACACAAGCACACACATGGCGGAGTTCAAAAAGTTTGCATAGCCTTGGGATAAAATTAAGACTTAAAATAATAGGACATTCATACATAAATAAAGACATTTAATTAGTGGTACATGCTAAAAAAAGAAAACGTTAAATTAGTCTTCAAACAAGCCGTCGTATTCTTACTAAGACTTCGAGTCAAATGCTACCAGACGTCATACAACAGAATCTGTTGGTTCTGCTTTATGTTTGGATCCTTGTTTTGATTAAGGGAACACGTTTTAATTAAAGGGTGTACGATTAAAGTATACTACTATAATTGCTATCACTATTATTTCCAGATGATTATAACTAATATGCTATTGATATGATTACAACTCGATAGCCTGTGTTTTAAAAACGGTGTTTACATCTTCTCACACTAGTTACATCTCAGGTTGTACTTTTGGATGCACACGATTTACCCGGTCATTTATATTCCTTTATATAGGGTTCTCACATGATGTACTCACATGGGATCAATAAAATTTCATCCTATCCTAATTTTTTATTTAATTACATTTTCCAGATAAACTGTTAAAGGTTTGTTTTCCTGCTTATATCCAGAAACTCTGTGGCCAAACATTTGCAACAGCATCATTATCAGTGGAGCCCTGCAGAACATTTATGCAAATGTTGTAAAGTTCGAATTTTGTCGTTGCGTCCATGGTCACGTGCCGACCCAAGCAACCCAATAAATGAAGGAAACATGTGGGAAAATACACTGCGCATGTGCTGCCGCACTTTAATCAATGGTTTATCTTCTTGAGGAGAAATAAGTTTTCGAATCCCATTGAAAAGTCAATAAGTAATAATATGGCTTTTTCTTAATGAAAACAAATGTAAACATTTTCAGAGCAAGCTAGTTATAAATATTTTACTAATACTCTTCTATCAGAACAAGAACTGACCAAGTGCTGGAGTGGAGAGACCCTAAACCCTATAGTTAAATATAAAATAAACTGTGGGCAGTGGTGGCTCAGTGCTTGATAAATGAGGCTCAGCATGCCTGTTATTCTCTATTGTTGATATTCCTCATAAGATACTACTTATGTTCAAGTTTTCCAATACTTTTGGAAGCAAAAATTACTGACAGTACTTCAGAAAACACTGTGAACAAATACAGCATTAATGATGTGCAACTCTTAAATATTACTCATTGTTATTGTCTTTAACACATGATTTTAATGATGAGTTTTCCAGTAACTCTTATCTGTGACACTGTGATCGTTTAGTTTTATACCTGCTGGCTGGTCAGACACCTCTGCACTTTCTCTCGGCAACTTCTCCACCAGGAACATGAGTAAAGAGCGGATCTCCGGTTCATTACTGTATAGAAACGTCTGGTAGCCAATCTCTCCCTTATACCCCAAGTCCTACAGAGAGATGAGAGACGCCATCAAATCATCTGGTTCTTTTAAATGAGATTTAAGCAACGATAATTATATTAAAAAAAGGAATGAGATAAATGGAGTTCGGAAATCCCTCAGTAATGAATCATCTCTCAAGAATAAGAGATAAAATGCTTTATTCTGTAGGTGGACCCGGAGATGCATTTTCATTTTTATTATTATGTTGAACTTCCTCCACAAGCTCTCCATCAATCACCTCCACTGTGAGCCTCCTCTTCAAAAACTGTATTATCAGTATACATTCAGATATTTTTAAATGACAGACACTGTAACTTTAAAATAGTAACCAATTTACTAAAGTCTGTTCCTCTACTTTTATTGAGGAACCCTGTGCATTAAGATGCATCCTATCTCAGCCGACAGTGAGGAAGGGTACACCCTGTACAGCTCGCCAGACAAGTGTAGGACCAACACACGCACACAACCATTCATGTCACACATGTCTTTGGATTGTAGGAGTAAACCAGGGAACCCGGAGGTAACTCCATGCAGAAACGTCCTTGCTGAGCCCAGGACTCGAGCCCAGGACATTGTTGCTAAGAAGCAGACGTGCTAATCACTACACCACTGTGAAGCCCAAACCCTATGCAATTGAAGTTGAAATTCTTTGTATAAAAGGGTCTTTCTCTCTCTCTCATCATTACTTATTTTTGCAGATAGGGACCCCTTCAACTGCAGAATAAATTTCACTGACCCACTCACCAAAGATTTATTTTATGGACATAATCCATCATTCATATGGACTCAAACATTAGTTCTACTTAAATATTATACTCAGCCCTATCTGTGTGTAATAAATAATAATAAATCCATCCATTATCTATACCGCTTATGCATTTAGATCAGGAGAAAGCCAGAACCAATCCTAACTGACTTCGGGTGCGAGGTGGGGTACACTCTGTGAACAAGTCACCAATCTATTCCAGAATTAACACAGAAACAAACAACCATTCACACCTTGGGGCAATTTAGAGTAGCCAGCTGACCTAATGTGCACATCTTTGTAATAGAAACATCATACATAACATCAACATCACAGGACATTAAGGCAAACACCTGAAGAAATGACAGTCCAAAAAAAAGTCTAGCAAACCAGTGGTCTTAGAACAGGCATACTTCATGATAATAATAATATTAATAATAATAATAAAACCCTAAACAATATATAGCCAACAGTATGTGGACACTTGATCCATATATACATTCGAGCTTTCTGAATATCCTATGTTAGATTTAGCAGCTCTTCATTGTTAAAATAATTATAATATCCTCCACCCTTCTGGGATGGCGTTCCACTAATTTTGGAGAGTCAGTATCTGTTCATTCAGCGACGTGACAATTAGGTAGTTCAAGCACCGATGTTGGGCGAGGAGACACGGTGCACAGTCGGTGTTCCGGTTTTATTCAAAGGTGTTCAGTGGGGTTGAGGTCATGGTTCTGTGCACGCCACTCAAGGTCTTCCCCTCCAACCTTGGCAAACAATGTCTTCAATGACCTCTCTTTGAGTACAAGTGCATTGTTATGCTGAAACGTATTTGGGCCTCTTAGTTCCAGTGAAGGAAAATTATACTACTACGACTTTACTTCTATACAAGTGGGTGCTTCCACATGGTTGTGATGATCAGGTGTCCAGAAGACTTTGTCCATACAGCATGTTAATCATAAATAAAGCCCAGGGCCAATTATTATGCATGACAGACACGTCCTGTTCACTCTCGGATGCAGTAGTTTAATGTTCTTTGCAGAAGTGCTGATAACTCATACCAAACGTACAGCAGTATATCATGTAGCCCTACCTTTAATTTAGTTCAGGACAAAAAAATAAAAAATAAAAAATTCTTAATTCTCACCTGGCAGGCTTGGGCCAGGCTCATGCCCACCCTGAAGCGAGCAGACATACCAGGAGGCAACGTGGGCGAGATTCCACTGCCCACGGCCGGATCAATCACACGCAAGCATCGTACCACTGCCTGCACTATGAGTTCACTGGAGAACTGCTTAACACTCTGCACATCTTCGTCTATATCGCTGCAGGACAGAGAACATATGCAAGAGGTTTAACAAGAAATATTATAGCATTTAGAATGACAGAGATTCTGAAGGTGAAGTAGAAGGTGATCAGAGCTGCACATACATGAACATACAGACATGACAGCAGACTGTTATTTAGAATGTATAGAAATTAAAGCAATTTCAGCTGAATAAAGGTGAAAATGCTTTAAAGCAGTAAGGTCTGACTCCCAAGTGATGGAATCTACTGAGACACAAACAAGGGAGTTACAAACAGCATGAACATACCAGTAATATTCACGAAGAGAAAGGATTTAATGGATCATGACACAAGTGATGAAACTTAAATGCTTTGTAGCTCCAGGTCAGTGATCTATAGCATAGCAGGTTGAGAAATTTGACATTTAATTTTCAAAACTTACGTGCCAGCCTGTTTTAGAGAATGGATCAAAATCCTGTCAACTTCCTCCATGACGAAATAATATTAGAAAAACGCTGATAAATCTTCAAATAGTACCAGATTCCCCACCACATTCAACCAAATGACTATCATATGGCTGTGTGGACTCGCTCGGTGCTAACAGACATTAGCATCGTCCCACTGTACGGTAGTAGCACGGCGGCTAACTAAGGTAAACAACTCGCGCTGGCAAACAACAACCACTGAATTCCCATGATTAAACTGTAAAATATGAATTCATATAATGTTTAATGTTATGCTCAATACTCCAGAAGAAACTATATCCAAGAATATCCAAGCTTTTTACGTTCAGTATATATTTTTTTTGGCTAAAACAGAATAGGAAGTCATATGCAAGGAGTGTCCGCCGCAGTGCACTCTGGGATATGAAGTTTTATCGCACCAGCAATAACTTCTATAATTCTTCTATAAATGTGGCATCAAAACACGATTTCCCACAATGCCATGGTACTTCAAGTCTCATGACTCAAATGATGTTGAAGCACGTACGCATTTTTCTTGAAATACTTAAAATTACGTCTAAACACGTAACACAGGAACAGCTGGAATGAAGATAATAAAACGAAATGCAAATTAAATTAAATAAAGCAGCATGTTAGTGAATCTGTTTAGTGCATGATTATTTGTTGTAGCATCAACATCATAGTAACAGCTTATAAAAACATCTGCCACTCAAATAAAGTGCTGCCAGATGTTTTTACATTTATTACGTCATACTTTCCCATAAAGGAAACAAAATGCACTGAAATTGCATAAACAGGGTGATACATTTACATTTACATTTACATCATTTAGCAGACGCTCTTATCCAGAGCGACTTACAGAAGTGCTTTAAAGTCAT
>JAQMYF010000015.1:15620953-15641718 GCA_030014195.1 Neosilurus mollespiculum
AAGTCATTATCAGTGAATATATTCTTATACTGGTTCGTCAGGACACAGACTAAGTATACTATCAGTCAAGAACTCAGTGGATAGGTGTTGTGTGCAGAATTTTTATTTTTATTTTTGTGTGTGTGTGTGTGTGTGTGTGTGCGTGTGCGTGTGTGTGTGTGTGTATAAAATCGATACGGTGGTGTAGTGGTTAGCATGTCCACCTTGCAGCAAGAAGGTCCTGAGTTCGAGTCCCAGGCTCAGCCAGGATGTTTCTGTGTTTGTGTGGGTTTACTCTGGGGTATTCCAGTTTCCTTCCACACTTAAAAGACATGCACATTAGGCTAATTGGCTGTTTCAGAGTGTGAGTGTGAATGGTTGTGTGTGTGTTGGCCCTGCAATGGTCTGGTATCCAATGGGTACGAATGACTGTTTACCTCTCTCTGTTAGCCCCTTGATAAGTTGAGTGTAGCCCCTTGATGTCATGGGTGTACCCCGCCACTGTTCCAAAATCATCTGGGATAATTGGTAAAGGCATAGAAATAAATGGCTGAATGGAGGACAAACAATATTAATTCATTCATTTATTCATTTGCGAAACTGCTTAAAACCTCTGCCAAGGAGTAAGTAAGTAAGTAAGTAAACTTTATTTATATAGCACCTTTCACAGATAAAATTACAAAGTGCTTTACAAAGTGCGAGTAAAAAGGAGGTTATGTTTTCACCAGCGTTAGTTTGTTTCTTTGTTTTTCTGCCTGTTAGCAACATTACTCAAAAACTTATGAACGGATTTTGATGAAAATTGCAGAATGAATGAGAAATGATACAAGGAGCAATTGATTAAATTTTGACAGTGATCCAGATTATTGTCTGCATGCAGGGAATCTTTAAAGATTTTTTAGCGCAGATGACGTAGTCATCCGAGTTACTGTGCCGAACCATACTGAAGCATAACTTCCAAGCTTGCGTTGGATGGTGTAATCTCATTCCTTTACCTTTCTGTACAACTTTTAGGCCAATTACCACAAGAATAATCCAATTATTAATATTTCCTCATCTGAGCGCAAGAACTCTTATTCAAGGCAGGCCCTGTAAACAATGCAATCATATAAAAGGCTGTATGTTTGCATTGTAGGGCTCAAATAATAAACAAATGTTGCATTTGTTGCACTATCCGTGTTAACAATATGGTCATAAAATTTTATTTGATAGTAACTGATGAAAGTTCTCCTTCAGCTATATGAGTTTCAGCCTCAGAAGCATCTAGGGTTAGAATAAATCAGTAATTATTGGCACATGGCCAATATATTGACTATGTATTTCACTAACTGTGTATTTCTAGCCAATTTAGAATTTTTCATATATTTCAAAAGTGATCATCAAAATATATTTTTTCTTATATGGTATGAAACCTGGGCAGTTTGGTGGTGCAGTAGTTTCCTCTGTGCAGTGGTTGGCACTGTTGCCTCATAGCGAGAAGGCTCTGAGCTTAAATGTTGCGTCTGACTGGACCTTTTAGTGTGTAGATTACATGCTCTCCTAGTGCCTGTCTGGGTTTCAGTTTATAAAATAAAATAAAATAAACTAAAAGCACACTTATTTTTTTATATTAGTATCACAGTATTCTGTAATAATCATATTTTTGTAGGGTAATGTGTACATATTTGATTGAAGTATTATTCATTCATTCATTTTCTGAACCGCTTAATCCTAATCCGGGCGAGGGCAGAGTACACCCTGGACAGCTCGCCAGGCCATCGCAGGGCAGAAACACGCTGACGGCTATTACTCTTGTCGAAAATCAGCAATGGTTCTTTTACATGCCTCCCACCATAGACAGTGAGAGACATGGCCGGCATTTGATGACCCAGTTAGCTGCATTGGGGGGACAGCAGTGACAGCCCGCTGACAGTGGGGCTTGAACCCCCGACCTTGGGATCAGTAATCCAGCACCCCACCACCAGGCCACCACTGCCCCGTTGATTGAAGTATTAACAAATTTTAAACTCTGGTCTGTCTGTAATTAAACAAATCACTCACTCAGTCTCATAATCAGTTTCATTTGCCGAACTGCTTAATCCTACTAGGGTCGCAGGGAGGATGGATCCTATCTCAGCTGACATTGGGAAAAGGCAGGGCTGACCTTGAACAGCTGACCTGACCGTCGCAGGGTAACACACACAACCACTCATACCCTGGGTCAATTTGGAACAGTAATGTGTATGTCTTTGGACTGTGAGAGGAAACCAGAGTACCTGGAGGAAACCCACACAAGCATGGGGAGAACATGCAAACTCCACATAGAAGCTCCCGTGCCTGGGACTCGAACCCAGGACCTTCGTGCTCACCACTACACCGCCCTTAAATGAATCAGAACCAACAATAATCCTTCATTTCCCATGAATTTATTTAGGATACATTTTAATTCCACATTCCATATTACAGTATATGATTCTACAGATCATCCATCTGAAACCAGATGAAACAAACAATCATCTGATCCGAAAAAAGTCATGGCTGACTCTCATGAACTGAGGAGGGGAAATACTCAACAAAATGCAAACGAGTACGAAGTACCTATTTACTTCTCAGTTGCTCACCTTACACACACAAAAAAATCTCAGTGTACTTGATGGTGGACCTCTCTGAGTTACCTCAGGTTTCCAACATATGGCACAGTCATTTAGTTGAATGGGGGAGGAAAAACAAACTGCAACTTAGGTTCCAGTCAGAGATACCTTACGCTTTAAGGTAGTATCTTCTGAAATGTCATAGAAATTTGTATGTTACCAGACTGCTTTAATTTTAGAAATAGGCCCAAAAAAAGTAATTAAAATTACATTTGTGTTTATATAATTTATTTGTATTTTTATGCGGTAAATAATCTGGGGGACAAATGTCCTGTTTTGTGTTTTCCTTTTTAACAGTAATATAATATACTGTCTAGCAACAGGAAAGAACCTAATTCCTCACCTAAAATCATTATGAAGTAAAATCATTCAGTCAGTGAGGAATCTGCATGTACAGTATTTTTATTATTTCACTCACATTAAATTAAATTCTGAATTACAAGCACCAGTTTAAGCAAGTCATAAACTAGAAAACCTAATAAAGGCTAAAACTCAACACGACCTTTTGAAATACAAAAGTAATTATTGATATATAACTATATATAACTAATAAAATACAGGTTATATTTTAGCATTGTACGCATAGACATAACCAAAGGGAAAAGCACTCTATCCTGTTTAAACTTGCTCTCGAAGTGACTTCAGTAGTATGTGTGACATCACATGAAATTTGAGATCATAGTTGTGAACAACCCTGCCTTTCAGCCCTTTTCCTCCTCCACACATGTGCTTTCTCCTTTTGCTCACTTGCTCCCTTCCCTGGAACCATAGTATCTTCTTTTCTTTTCGCTCCTTCTTTGGGTTCTTATCAATTAGATTGGTAATAACAAACATTTCAACTAAGAAAACTAGACAGATGATGCTGCACCACTTCTACATTTGAGAAAACCTCAAGGTAAAAAAAAAAAGGTGAGAAGCTTTGTTTTTACAACTAATTAGCCTGGGTGCATGGGCCATAAAACAAGACCACTGTTCTTTATACATACTGTTCTTTATGCCCTTTAAAAGTGTTATCACATGTCAGCACACTGTTTTCTGCTGACTTCTTAACTGTCTAATCTGTTCGATCTGGTTGTAGTAAATTGGATTTTTTTTTTTTAATGAAAATAACTGCCACAACACCCTTCATTTTCATTTTGTTAAACAGAGAATGGGAAATAAAAATGTACAAATACAGAATATACAGGAAAAAAAACTGAAAAGTGATTAAGGTTTTTTTTATTAGACATACATTCACAGGGTAATATTTTGGTGTCATGTGTTAAAAACATTGGATGGAACCACAAGATGAAATCAATCATATGTCTAAAAAATTGAAACGTAGCTTTGTATATAAATGGTGATCCAATTTATATGTTGTTGTGTACACTCTTGCAAGTTAAAAAATGTAAAATAAAATTGTCTAAAGACCTCTATTCTGACCTGCATGCACTTATGCCACCTTGGCTATTTTTTCAGGCAAAGGAGAAGAATGCTTAAGAAACCTACCACATAGAAAAGGACACACATTTTTACACCTTCAGATATAATATAGTATATAATTATATAAGAATATATAAACAAAGTACCTAGTATATAGTATATCAGAATTACACTACATAGCATAGTAATGTGATGTAATTCTTCAAATATTTGTGTCAAAAGCAATAATTTCCTTCCTGTCGTGTTACATCACGAGTATTCACTACTCATTTTGGAACCATTTTGAATAGCACAAGGAATACAGAACACACTGAATACTCCTAATGAAAGAAAAAGAACAAAAAGAAAGAAAACTGTTGATCTATAAGCTAAAACCCAACAGATTCACATACACACTATTACATTTGATATGGGAGAAAAACAAAAAAACTTGTAGTTAAAAAGTTTATATATCACTATGGAAAAAGGTGTTTTAAGGCTTTGGTGTCTGTGACAGAGTGACGGTGTGAATAATGTGATAGAAGGAAACAGTGAGCGGTAATTGAGATTGTTTGAGGTGTAACCACAAGCCATAAGCAAAAACATTGTACAGTCACATGTTGGTAGCACCTACATTTGTGGAGCCCATGTGGAAAAAAAGGAATAAACAGAACTTTGTGTTGATTTAGCAAACCAAACTTTAGCTGCATTGTGGGTGGTGAATTCTGTAATTTGTGTTACAGGGATTTATTACATGGACAGTGGTTATTAATCACTAAAAAACCCATAATATAACATAAAACATTATTAAGCTAAAATGGTTATAGCATACCACTATTACCAGGAGAAATCACTATATTGTATCCAGTGGCTTCCTTAGTTACACATAGAGGATGTCCTGATCATATCCAACCTCCTGTGTTGTGTCTGAGGAAGTTCAAGGAATGGAAACGGAATATTAGGTGCTGATGGACAAGTCATCATTTACTTGCTGTAGAAGGCATGTTCATGGGTTATCTGAAGCATGGTGCCTTGTGATTCAGTAAAGAGAAATTTCTCACTGCTATCAGCTATGGACAGTAATTCAAGTGGAGGCGTGCCCGATATGTTTATAGTGAGACATGGTATCAGATTAAATACTTCAGCTTTGCTTTTCATTAGTATTTTACCGTGAAGCCTGTATTTGGATGACAAGGAGCGTTCGAGTTTCCGTGGAGAACTTGAGAAATGAGGAATGAGAAAAATGGTTGTATCAAGGAATGTTACTGACATGGGTGGAGAGCTCAGAGTTGTTTAACTTGAGTGTGTAGTGTGAAGCATAACATACACAAAGTAAGTACCTCCCCTAGTGACTTAAAATAATGTCCGCCCAATGTCCGACAACAGAGCAGAACATAAACACTGCAGTGCTTAGTAACAGCCACATATGAATACAGCAATGAGCACATGATGTAAATAATGTTCTATGGAAGAAGCTTTGTAGCGATTATGTCTCTTATCAGTGGGTGCAAGAAGAGGGGTCATTTGTGTTCCTGCACTCCCCTCTCTTCCATTGACTCGAACACACTGGTATGATTCCTTAAACATTTAAAATGAGTGTGAAGAAGGTTACGCAAACAGACATTTTTTGCTGCCCATCATTGACTGATTAATGGGACTGCAAGGTATTTTTTGTCCAGAGACTTGCAGGCTTTAAAAAGCAAGAAGGCTAAGCTGCCTCAAGGTATCATGGGTCTAGACTGGGTTCATTTTGTGCTTGATCTGTGAGCACTGGGAGGAGGGGTGAGAAAACAAGGGTAGTCTTGCATCAGAAAAGGTTCTTTCCTTTTGCTTCACTCCTCCTTTCCCTTTGCTCCTCCTCTTGAGAAGAGAACGGAAGAGACATTTTGTGGTTGGCATACGTTGAGATTATTGACAGATATTTCCATTAAATTTTGAGTGTTTTTTTTAATTATTGAAATTCAGATACAGTTTGAGTTTCAATGGTTCTTTGTTCTGTAATAAAAATCCAACTTGCAGAACTAATATATATTCCAGATATTTTCACAAACTATACAGCACAGTCTTTAGTTAACTTGACAGTAAAATAATTAATGGTATTTTGATTGTACCTCAACTCAAAGGATTTGAAATGAGGTTTAAATCCAAAGATAGAGGTGGCCCATATAGAACACACATTTCCAAGACATTCCAGGGGGCCAAGCCAGGAGGCCAAATGGCTTTTTAGGTTTCTGCTTTGTTATTTTTAGTGTTAAAGATGTTGTATAGTTTATATACTGTGTGTTATTTAAATCCAGAATATTTTGCTATTGTCTCAGCACAAAAAGCTCAATTACATTCCTGTAACAGTAAAAATAGACACATTCATATTAGGGATGAAAATAGTATTAACATGTAGCAGTGCAATGCCACGAGGAAAAAGATCCAAAACAAACCCACTGTACCTGTGTGGCACATTGCTTCCCCCAGCTTCACAACACCTCACTTCATCTTGCATTAGACCAGTGGGCTTAGACATGGGCAGCAAAGTGGCATAGTGGTTAGTACAGCCGCCTCGCAGCCAGAAGGTCCTGGGTTCGAGTCCCAGACTCGGCAAGGGCATTTCTGTGCAGGTTGCATGCTCTCACTGTGCTTTCTCCGGGTACTCTGTTGTCCTCCCACAGTCCAAAGATTAAACGTTAGGCTAATTGACTTTTCCAAATTGCCCTATGTGTAAGTGTGAATATATATATATATATATATACTAGCCACAGTCTTCATAATATTAAAGATTGAAATCTGATTTGTTCTCTACACTTCTGCGCATACACACTTCCATGTTAGTTTCAGCTTTTGAACACTGTGACACGAAGACAGTTTAGAATTGGATCCAGTGCCTGTGGTTGGGAGGTGGCTTTACATAACAGAAAGAGAGACTTGGCTTTGGGGTTTTCAGTTTCAGATCTGTAGGTGTGAAATATATGAAGAATGATGCTCAGTGGGCATGCCATAGGTTCAAATGTTTATCTAACTTAATCATCCTCATAATTTGATACATGAGTTACAATTAACATGAGGAGTAGGAAAGAATAGTGTGCTCTTTGAGTGTACCATCACTCCATAACCTGTTTCTTCAGGCCCCCTAGTGGTGTAGATGCTGGCATCTACAGTATGACTATTTTGCAAAAAATATGTAGCTTCTTATTAATAAAATAGAAATGTGAACACTGTGTGGAACACTGAACAATTCGAACAGGTATGCAGCCTTGTGACCTGACATCTTGACAAACTTCTGACGTAAGTGGTGGTGACCAAGTCATCCACCACCCCTTTTATCATCACAAAAATCACGTTACAACAAAGCAACAGTAAAGCATAGGGAGCACACTGGGAGTACAGGTAGAAGTTCTTACCACGACACCACCGTGCTGCCCCTGTCCTTTCATTTAAATTAGTAATATGTGTAGTGCTTGAATTTTGGGACAGTTAGACCTCAACTGAATTCATGAAAAAACTATAAAAACGGGAACATACTATATTTTCCCCTCTACACAAAAGTCTAATGGTAATAAACAAAAGTGTATACGTACCTTTAAGAGGAATTCCCTGGCATTTGGAGACTAAACCAAGCGTATATTACTGTTCTAGGCAAATGTACTTACATTGGATGGTTGGAACTTGAACACTTAGGAAATTGTCTCAAAGGACTATATGTTGTTTGTTTTCCTGTCTTAGAGGTTCTCACAATATAAACACACAAGTAAACCATCTGTAAAAGCAAAGCCTAGGAACCTTTGATGGTCCCCTGTCCTTTACCATTGTTTAAAGTACACAAAGAAACTCAACACAGTGGCCTAGAAACCCCACTGCTAACTAGTGTTTTATCATTGTAATTACAAAGTAATGCAGACACACCAACACACAAGAATAAATGCTTATAGCAGCGTAGGCCCTCTGCATAGGCTAAAGCATCTTCACACAGTCTATGTACAACCATAAATCGATCATAAAAGAGCTTGATTGCGTTATGTTTTGCTTTTATTCACACTGATGGCTTCTACTAAAAGAATATGATCCACGGCTTTCATATCAGGTTTGAAAATTCACACCTCTGCACAAGATACTGCGATACCACACATGATACCACAAGATACTGTCAACAGAAACAAAACTATTACTCGGTCACCTAAAAAAAAAGATACATTTCCCGGCCAATGAAAGTCCTTCACTCTAATATTATATAGACTGACTTTAGCCTTGATTACACTGCCATGGCAGTGTTACGACAAAATTAAGCAGCATTTATTTCCATCCAGAGTTTTTCACCAACATCGAACCACTCCATAAAGTCTTCTCCAGCACGCCCAAAGGCTTTTAGTAGGGTTAAGGTCAGGACTCTGTGGTTCAGTTCATGTGTGAAAATGATTCCACTCTCACTATTTGAGCTTCAACTTTATATCTGTGCCATCGTGGAAGAAAAAGTCCACTGATGTAATAAACTGGTTTTTCAGGTTACTTAATGTTGCTGAGACTCAACCTGATTCAACTGAAGCAACAATTTCATGGCTGTAATCAAGGCTAAAGGCCTTGGACACGTTTTTTTGAGTGGCAGGAAAAAATTTGGGACATTGATGAGACCAGACAGCAAATGATTGTGTTCAAAGGGTTATCAGCTGGTAACAAATATAGCCTTACATTGTAATTAATGATGGTGCACAAGTGTAATTTGGTAAAGTCTGCTGCTTCTGCTTATCTGTCCTATGTCTGCTGCTATTTTTTTATTTATTGCATTTAGACCATGATACCCGATGCATAGTGAAGTCTTTTTTGTGCTTTGTTTTCATTACAGAATTTGCATGCATTGGTAAATAAAATCCTCTTCCCTCAGTGAAAATTCTACCCGAAATACAGAGTCCCAGTTCCACTGCAGGGTATCCAAGCTGCTGTTAATGCTTAATAAAGGCATACTATGTAAGATTCTGTTGATTTCAAACAAGTGAACATCCCTCCTCCCAAGCTCATATTAGAATGTATGGTGTCTGTCAGGTTCCTGGAGTGTACTTCTAAGTACTTACATTCATGCTCTTTTGTGTTCTCTCATGCTAAATAATGAAAACAATCCTGAATCCAAAATTTGGGTTATCAAGCTTGTTGGCCGGCAAACACGAATTTGTCTTCTTTGCTTTTCTTTGTCTTCCTTTCCTCTTCATCATCTTCCTTTCTTCCAGATTTGTAAAATTGTGAAATACATAAGGCACGCTGTATATTTTTGTCCATTCTAGGCTACTGTAGAAACATGTCAGTGCAACATTTCAGGCTCTGAGAAGGAAGAGGACCTGCTCCCTATGTAAATACAAAGCTTATGAAAACATGGTTTATAGATACATGTAATGATTTACTAATGAAAACAGAATTATGGATGCAGTATTCAGTAGTCTATTCCAGTTCTGCTAATAGATCCCCCTAAATCCTACATAGTGGACCTTTAAGTACTTCGTAGATGTCCGGATATTTGAGGGCAACAAGTGCATCTTTAATGATTTTATGTCTTCAGAATGTGACAGGGTTTCAGGATACAATACATAATACACAGAGTAATTTCCTTCTCTTCAAAATGCTTACTGTGTCATGTCATTAAGAGGGGTGTTCTAAAATATTCGGATACCCAGTCATGGGTATTTCCACTAAATACAGTTTTTAATAGAGTAGAATTTTACATTTTTTTTGGATTTTGCTATACTTTGTATTAATCACACAAGGGAAATTATTGCCTCTGCATTTAACCCATCCAAAGTGAGCAAACACACACGTAAACAGTGAACAAACACACACTCAGAGCAGTAGGCTGCCACACACACTGGGGGCACCTGGAGAGCCCTTGGGGTTGGGTGCCTTGCTCAAGGGTACTTCAGCCATAAATGTTTAGGAAGGGAAGGTGCAGCTCACTCCCCCACCGCCACACATTTTTCCTGCTTTTCGGTCCCAAAGCCGCTTCTCTAACCATTAGGCTATGGCTGCCCCATTTTCAGCTGGGCTGCACGGTGGTTAGCATGTCCGCTTCACAACAAGAAGGTCCTGGATTTGAGTCCCGGGCTCATGTGGGGTTTGCATGTTCTTCCTGTGCTTGCATAATTTTCCTCCAGGTATGCCAGTTTCCTCCCACAGTCCAAAGACAAGCGTATTAGGCTAACTGAATATTCCAGACTGCCCCTAAATGTGACTGTGAGTGTCTACAGTTGTGTGTGTTGGCTCTGCGATGGTCTGGTGAGCTGTTCAGGGTGTACCTCTCCTTCGCCCAGTGTCGGCTGAAATAGGCTCCAGCCTCCACGCGACCCTAATAGGAATAAGCGGTTTGACAAATGAGTGAGTAAGTGTGATTTTCAGCTTGTAAATGGTAGGGTGGACATGTGGAGCCTGTCACTGAGTCCCTAACTGATGAAGTTGTATGTAACTCTGCATTTTCTATTCTTTATATAGAATCCTCTATCGAGTACTCGAGGGATCTATTTTTCAGTGATAAACAAGTATTACTAAATCTCGCTGGGGAGCCAAGGGCATGAGATGCATTAAATGCATGCTAAGAGTTGTGTCTTCTGTCATTAAACTGTCTGAGATACATGGTTGTCCAGATGTTTACCTTTGTTCAATATATTCACCTGCATGCTGTTACTAAATGACTGGTGGAGCAAACACACACGTTCACTGACCATTGGTGTGGCACCAACCATGTTGTTGTATAATAGGGCCTAATGTTAGGTTACGTTACATTACCTGAATGACGTGTTTACGCTAAAACTACTAATAACATCACTACTGTCATGACATTTGTTACTATGTCTTTAGTGGAGAACTTCAAATTTAAAAACTTATCTCGTACGAGTCTTCAGACACACGCATGTTCTGTCAAACTTTTAGAAGTTGAACTTCTAATAATCTAATTAGATCCCGATGTTAGACCTATTGGAAAGTTCCTGTCTATGTAAATGTAATGATTATCGTAATATTACTTTACTTTAGTACAATTTTTGTAAGCTCTCAATTATAGTCTAGTAATTATAACATAAACAATATATAGAGAAAAGGTAATCACTTGGACCGAGCGCTCACTCATGGACTGCGGACAGACAAACACACATACAATTTTCTGTGGAAAGAAAATTGGCACGTCACAGTATCTTCCGTGTTGTTCACACGAAAGGTAATCACCTAAGGAAATGGATTGTAGGATATACCATTTAAGGGACCAGGCTTGTTCTTGACGAGTGCTAAGGGCAGGTTCATGTCATACATTAACCCAAACAATGGTTGTAAACTCAGTTTGGGTAGAAATTGGAGTAATTGGGTAGATTCCAATAAATGTCACACAGTCGTGCAGCCAGCAAAACTATCGATGTAACTGATTTTCTGATAGTAAGCACTCACTGCGCTGTGCCTATATGGTAGTCATGCAGTTTCTGATGTTTTTCTCAAGAATTACTTAAAGATTGTAAACTGTTCTTGAAAAAAATGGTCTCTTACCATATTCACCCTGAGTTGTAGCCATTGAAAATGTTTATCCATGTCTTTTTGTGTTTCTGTACTTCCAGCCAAGTCCACTGTAGTAAGGTAAAGCAGGTTGAACCAAATATAGTTCCAATCCCTGTGAATTCCAATACAAAGCTAACTAGAAAAAGGTCTAAACAGAAAAGAGAAAACCACAACAGATCCTAATGGGGAAAATCCCAAAAAAAAAACAAAAAAACAATATCACCAGAAACAACTTGAACTTACTAAAGCAGGGGTGTCAAACTCATTTTCACTGAGGGCCACATCACTGAATTTCTAGGTGATTGACGGCCGAATAATCTCTGAACATTTATTCAAAAAAGGGCAACCATGAAATCTGCCAAGTTTAGGCATTTGTCCATTTTTTCCTTTATTCACTAACCTTTCCTTTAACACTTCACAGCGACAAGATCGCTTACAATCTTTGAGTCATGAATGACTAGCTGTTTACTTGAAATTGGCTGCTGCCATCTAGTGGAAGGATGATGAATTACGTTTCATGGTAATGGTTGATGCAAAGAATGTAAGATAATCATATTTTTTTTAAAGCTCCGGGGGCAACATGTTGCTGGGTATAAAGATACAAGGTGATGTCTAACTGTTTGAGCTGAGTGTATTATTTAAACAGAGATCATTAATGATTAAATAAAATCAAATCTATTATAGTAATATATGTAATACATATTTATTGTTGCTTTAAATATATGATTGTCCTATAAAATATTTTTAATGTTTGACAAAATAGTTTGAATTTAAATTGAAACCTAATAACAAAATTTGCACTGAAAGTAAAAGTAATTATTGACAAATATTTATTTTTTTAAAAAGAGCCTATGGGTCCTGAATTAAGTTGCTTATATGCTGCTTTATCTCCTTATGCCTAGCAAGCATTCACTATCTCTGAGTCATGAAGCATAATATTTTTATAGCTCAACCTGTCGCTGACCTTGCAATAGGAATTCCTGTGATATATTTAGATTAATTGAACACATGCTGTTGGATTTAAACCTATCTGGTACAAGCTTTATTTGCAGTTCGACTCTTTACTGTATAATATTAGGCATTTTTTTTCTTGACCATTAAGGAACATATAAGGAGATTTCCCCCCTTGTCGAGATGTTAAGAATTCTAGCATGAAGCAGACAAGTGGAAAAAACTATTTGTTGTTGAGGCAATTTGTTGGCATTGTTTGTTCACTTGTCTCCATAGAGGAAAGGATCACTGTAAATCACTACAAAGTAATTCTGACTGAACCCTTTATCCTAAACATTTGTAGCCTGATGAAACTGGACTCTTCTAGGATAAGAATTTCCAATCCAGAGTGTACAGGAGTTCACAAAGTGGCTTGTTTAGTATAAAAATGATGTAAATTATATGTTGTGGTTTCCACATTCACCAGATCTCCCCTAGGGCGGCACGGTGGTGTAATGGTTAGTGTGTCCACCTCACAGAAAGAAGGTCCTGGGTTTGAGTCGTGGGCTTGGCGATGGTGTTTCTGCGTGGAGTTTGCACTGCAAGCTTGCGTGGGTTTTCTCTGGGTACTCCGATTACCTCCCACAGTCCAAAGACATAAACATTAGGTTAACTGGCTGTTTTTTAAATTGTAGCCGGCACTTCGCCCAGTGTCGGCTGAGATAGGCACCAGTCTTCCTGCAACCATGGTAGGACCAAGAGGTTCAGCAAATGAGTGAGTGAAAGAGATCTCTCCTGATCTGAAAAAATAGTAAGTCAAATTTCGGTTAGATTTGAGTTAGACCAAAATTTGCACTCACTAGTTTTGCCCTATCATTATATCAAATTAAAATGTCAAATGAACCCATACTTTGGTGTATTTTGATTTGGAACAACCTAAGTCTCCCTTACTATTCTAAACTTACTTGTTTTTTCTAGATCATGGGAGAGATCCCACTTACACACCTATGGGAGAATTTGGACCTGCTATATGCTAGGTGTTACATTTTAGACTGTTACATGTTAGACAATACTCTACCACCATCATCAAACTCCAACTGATGGAATCTACTGGAAGAATAATGTTAAACTCTTCAATATACTTCCAGAGGCTTCTAGAATCTATGGCATGGCATGATGATCTATTATTATCTGCGATGGCATCCTGTGGTGACCGATCACTTTACTAATACACTTTTCAATTTTTCCTTAATATTTTTTAGTCATCTATCTGTATGTTCATATCTGTGTGTGTTTATGGATAGGCAAGCATGTGAACGGTGATGTGTGGACAGAAAGGCTCTAAAGCAAAATTTAGAAACTGTACTAGACATCAGTCTACGAGGCAGAGACCAAAAAAGTGTGTGGGAGTTAAAACTGGCAGGCTTGTCTGGATATCTTCCAAACTTTTGGCTTCCGAGCCACGTAGCCGATTTGAGTTCGGGGAAAAGGCAATAGACTGAGTCCCAGAATTAAATTCATATTAAACAGCAATGTGCTGTGCTGAGTTTCCCCGACAGCTTTTCACAACATCTGACCACCACAGTAAGAGAACAAATATTACTTTATTCAGCATGGGGACAGACTGTGTTTTTAACCACCTACGCTAAAAATAAAATTGTAATACAGCTCCTATGCTACTGCAGGATCAGCCGGGGAATGATGCATACATCTCAGCAAATGTAACGAAAGAAAACTACAAGACATTAAGGTCAGGAGTGTATGGAAAGTTTTAGGCATGAAGAATAGTCTGTAACCCATGCTCCGTTCCTTTCCTGAAACATGAGCTCTGATGATCCAATCAAATTTTAGAGAGTGGGAAAAAAGCCACATGGAGCTCATGTTTTTTCTTTCACTGTCTCCAGCTTGAGAACTTCTTTAGTCCTTTGCACTTAACTTGGTAGTGACACAATAAAAACAAAAAGGAAATGAGTGCCAGCAATCAACTGTATAACATTTTCCAGTATTTTAAATTATGTTTAATGTGTTTTTGCTGATGTTAAAATGACTTTGTTTAAGAAAGAAAGAAAATCTAATCCTGTATTTTTTCTTTAATTTTGTCTTTCAGATCAACATTAAAGATATTTTTCTTCAGATCAGCTTTACTAAAACTTATTTCACTCCTTTATAATAATACCCAAAAGATAGAAAGATGGAACTTCAGAAAATATCAAATGGACACCATCAGGAATTTCAGCCTCTGGAAGAAAGGTACGTGTCCTCTTTGTCTAAAACCTAAAAAGTTCATAACTTTTTGGAAAACCTGCACAAATGCCCAGTGGCATGAGCTACACTACAAAAATAACACCGTGCCTCTGTCTGTATCTGTATCTGTTTAGTATTTCATATATTTTCCTTTAAACCTGTGTTGAGATTTAGACTTGATAGGGATATGGACAAAAACGAAACCTTTTTTAAAAACAAAGATGTAGTTTAGTAGCCTTCCAGGCACACCGGGACCCTGACCAGCAGCTAATGGTGAAATGAATGAATAAACTTTAAATGCATCATTGTAAAAAGCATCCTCTGCCAAAAACAAACAAACAAAGAAACAAACAAACAAATCAATAAATTGTGTATTTCAGTATAATGATCAATTGATGCCTCTGTTTTTTTTTTGTCTTTTTTTTAATTTTTTTTTTGGAAATTTGCAGTTTCTCACCAGAGCAAGAACAATTTCTACCACATACGAGCAAAGGGAAAAAACCTACGCAGTTTACAGATGTAAGTGCAAAAAATTGTACAAATTGTAATTCATACATACCCTTTATCCCAGAAAGTCTGAATGAGTTCATCTGCACAAAATTTTCAATGGGAGAAATGTTTCATATCTCATCCAAGTGACTTCGTAAGTCTCAGCTGACTGCAGATTAACATACCAGTTTAATTATCATTCATTCATTTGCTTGACCGCTTTATCTCAGCCGCCTCTAGGAGAAAGTGGGGTACATCCTGAACAGCTCACCAGTCTGTTGCAGGGCCAACAAGCACAACCACTCACACTCACACCTAGGGGAAATTTGCAACAGCCCATTAACCTAATGTGCATGTTTTTGGACTGTTGAAGGAAACCGGAGTACCCAGAGAAAATCCACATAAACAAGAGGAGAACATGCACATTTCACACAAAAAGACCCGTGTCGAACTTGGGACTTGAATCCAGGACCTTCTTCACCTGTGAGGCAGATGAAAGAATGAACGAATTACTGAATTACCCTCAATGAATAGCACATAAACATTGTGATAAATGGTCATGACAATTTGCATATTCATGATCACTAAAATCTTTCCAGGATTATTGATCAGACGTCAAGACTTTATCCGGTCACTTGTCTGTATGTTGCAATTCCCTGCATGTTTTTGACATTGTGAGCATATTATCTTTGTGTCTCTGGTAGTTTGAAGGGAAGACCTCATTTGGAATGTCTGTGTTTAACCTCAGCAATGCTATCATGGGCAGTGGAATCCTTGGACTGTCATATGCCATGTCCAACACTGGCATAATTCTGTTCCTGTGAGTATATCACACTGCATTATCAGTGAACTCTTGCTACAGCACTGTATCACAACGTGCTGCAAAATACTGTCACATTTCTCTGAATTTCACAAGGCTTATTGAATTCAGACCTAGAACACACCCAGTATTTCACAAAACTTCACAAAACAAAAGGAAACACCACCTTTTTAAATAAAGAGCACTCTGTAAGAGCTATCGCGAGAAGGGAAAACCCAGCTTTAATCCCTTTACATCACTAAATGGAAACACATAATTTAGTTTTGGATAATTTTTTTAAATATTTCTTGTTTTTTTGTGCAAAGCTGCAGTGGAAACCTGGCTAATAAGAAAGTATGATATTTAGGTATTTGCTGTTAAATAAACAGCTCACTGTGAAATAGGAGGTTTGTGTGCTGAACAGTGATAATGAAAAAACACAAGGTTCCCAAACCAAACTGCAGCATTAAATATAGCTGCACAGTTGGCAAGGTCTGTAGGTCTGCCTGGTGGAAAAAGTGCAGTCGTCTCTTTCTCCCCCCCCTCCAGCTCTCTCTTTCATTCCCCCCCAGCACACACACACACACACACACACACATATACACACACATGCACACTTGGAACATTTGAGAAATCCAAATACATACATTGTAGTACATATAATTTGTATTCAATCCAAAACAGGCCACAATAAAATTCATACATTCACTCATTTTCTAAGCCACTTAATCCTATTTAGGGTCACAGGGCGGCTGGTGCCCATCTCCGCTGACTCTGTGCGAGGGTACACCCTGAACAGCTCACCAGGCCATTGCAGGGCCAACACACATACAACCATTCACACCCACACTCACACCTAGGGGCGATTTGGAACTGCCAGTTAGCCTACCGTGCATGTTTTAGGACTGTAGGAGGAAACTGGAGTACCCAGAGGAAACCCACGCAAGCACGGGGAGAACATGCAAACTCCACCAGAAATGCCCAGAGCTCCGGAATCAAACCCAGTCCTTCTTGCTGTGAGGTGGACGTGCTAACCACTGCGCCACCGTACTGCCCTTATTCATTTATTTGTTTGTTGGTTTGTTTGTTTTACAGGTTGCTATTAATATGCATTGCTCTTCTTTCATCTTATTCCATCCATCTCCTTCTAAAGAGTGCTGGAGTTGTGGGTAAGACATGGAAATCTTAATATAAACCTGCACTCTAAGAAATGTTGCTATGTCTGAAGCTTCCAAAAGAGTAAGCTGACTATTTCTGTCTGTGTGCAGGTATACGCGCCTATGAGCAGCTTGGAAAGAGAGCGTTTGGTCACCCTGGAAAAATACTGGCAGCTCTTGTCATAACAATGCACAACATTGGAGGTGAGTGGTTATGAATTCAGAGAGTAATTTGGCTGACTGCAGAGCTTTCTCTTTTAAAAGCACTGGGGTGTGTGTGTGTGTGTGTGTGTGTGTGTGTGTGTGTGTGTGTGTGTGTGTGTAGCCAGCTCTCTGAAATCCATGGAATCAAAAAATTATCTGCACGTACCCAGTTCACTTAAAAACTGGAAAATAAATATTTTTTCAACCACTTGTTCTCAGTATAATCATGACAGCCCCAGCAAAATAAATTGTTATGGTAAAAATATGGTAAATTCTGACGCCTGTGAGGCAGATGTGCTAATTACTATGCCACTGTTCCACCCATGATCTTATATATTTTAGGTGGAATCCTCATTAGTTCCCAAACCAATGATTAAGAAATTCTTTTGCTAGAAGAAACACACACATATCTGCCCTCTCAGAGCTAAAAATGCTGATCACAGTATCCTGATATCAGGAGCACAGAGTACTTTTGACACAAAAATAATTGTTTGAGACAGTGCATAATATATATATATATATATATTGTTTCTTTTGTATATTAGAGCAGGCACTAATTACTGGAGACAAAAATATCATTATCAAAAGAGTGGCATTCAGAATGATTGATACATGAGACACACTGAAAGGACACGCACTTCTCATGCGGAATGCCATTGTGCTTAGTCGTCCCCAACTGTTCCCACTCCTGTCCTGGCAGATGAGTGCCAAAATTTCTGACATTCGCCCCTTAAAATAAAATGACATTGACAGTGTAGATAAGGTAATAAAAACTACTGTAGCAATTTGAATCAAACGGCACCATGGTACAGATGCACACTGTGAAGCACTGTCATACACTGATAATGTCTATGTTGTCAGACTGGGAGGGACTGTGGTGTACAGTGCTCAGGTGGGGATGGTATGAACTATGAGAAAACATTAAAAACAAAAGATCAGGCTCAGTTAAATGTGTAACCTTCTATTTTGGTTATATTGGACGATATAAAGTTTGTTTTTTCTGAAATTTACACTCAGAATATTAAAAACATTTTAATTGCCACTATATCATTTCATCTTCCAAACCACTTTATCCTTTATTAGGGTCACGGGGAGGCTGGAGCCCATCCCAGCTGACTCCAGGAGAAGGCAGGGTACACACTGAACAGCTCACTAGACCATAGCAGGGCAAATACACACTCACACTCATATCCACACCTGGGGCAATCGAGAATGTCCAATTTAACCTGAAATGCATGCCATTGTGTCAAGTGGAAAGAAACTGGAGTATCCAGAGGAAACCCACTCAAACACAGGGGAGTGCATGCATCCACACAGAAACGCCCTCACGGGGCACAGGGCTCCAACCCAGGACGTTCTTGCTGTGAGGCGGAAGTGCTAACCACCACGCCACCACGCCACCCAGTTGTCACTATGTATAATTAAAAGTATTTTGAAGTATTTGTATCATTTATAGGCTTCAGAAGTTATTATGATTTGGGGGAAAAAAATTAAGTTAGCAGTAAAACAGCTTAATGGCTACAAGCAGTCTATGGTAAAAAAAGGTACAGCTTTGATAATAGTAACAACATATTAGAAGTCAAGACTCCCGCCTGTGCTTAATACACCCATCTCTGAGAACCACAGCTATACAAAATTCTTTGATTCAGACATTCACTCATTCATTTTCTAAGCCATTTAATCCTAATTAGTGTCGCGAAGAGGTTGTTGCCCATCTCAACTGACTCTGGGTGAGGGTGGGGTACACCCTGAACAGCTCACCAGGCCATCGCATGGCCAACAGACACAACCATTCACACTCACACTCACACCTAGGGGCGATCTGGAACAACAAATTAGCCTACTGTGCATGTGTTTGGACTGTGGGAGGAAACCGGAGTACCCAGAGGAAACCCACACTAGCACGGGGAAAACATGCAAACTCCACACAGAAACGACCTGAGCCCAGGAATCAAACCCAGGCCTTCTTGCTGTGAGGCTGATGTGCTAACCATCATCGTGCCACCGTGATTCAGACATAGTAGAGTATATTATAATGAATTATCAAATCTTCACTAATCTTTTAGAGCACAGTGCATTTACTTATATTTACTTTTTCTTACATCTCTCTGTCTGCTTGTGTTTGTTTCAGCAATGTCTAGCTATCTGTTCATTGTGAAATATGAATTACCTTTGGTCATTCAAGCCTTTTTGGGTCTTCAGCATAGCAGCGGGTAAGATGCAAAACCAACTTATTATGGCTCATAATGAACATAACTTGTTTAACGATCATTTCTTTATAGCATTGTTGTCACAACATGACTGGTACCAAGTATCCTGGTCTGAAATACATCATATTGTGTTTAAAATAAATACACTCTCTCGCTCATTTTCTGAACATTTTCTTAATCATTGCCACTATCTCACTGACACTATCTCACCGACACTGTCTCACCGACACTAGGCAAAAGTGGGCTACAACCTCAGCTCACAGCTCGCCATCCAATTACAGGGCCAACACACACACAAAAATTCACACTCACATTCACACATCCTAGGGGCAATTAGCCTAATGTGCATGTCTTTGGACTGTGGGAGAAAACCGGAGTACCCGGAGAAAACCCACGCAAGCATCGGGAGAACATGCAAACTCCACACAGAAATGCTCTCGCTGAGCCCGGGACTCAAACCCGGAACCTTCTTGTCTTGAAGCGGACGTGCTAACCACGTCGCCACCATGCTTTCAAAACTAAATACACAATGAATATTATTTTGCTTTTCTGTTTATGCAGAGTAAAATCAGGGGATTTGAGGTAGCTCAAGTTCACATATGTTACTAAATAAAGCTATGCTAAAGCTCCTTTCATAAACAACCTGTAATGTTTTTGTTGCACGAATCTAGCAGAGCTGTAACATAGGTTTGAGTGAGTTGGATTTGAAAGCTGTGTTGTTGCGTTCACATATAAAATGTATGTTGTAAACCTGCCATGTGGAAAATTGGTCAGGTCTGTAAGTCAAAATGTATGTCATTCATACAAAAGTGATACGGTTATTAAAAGAAAAAAAATACTCTTACGTATGATGGCCGTATGTGTGTTACATGATGTATGTCCGTTCAACACAACACTAATGTTACAATGTTGTACAATGCTAATTTGTACACCTGAGTCGGATTACCATGAACAATTGGACTCATCCGTAAGCAGTGTTAACCTCTCAAATTCTAGCTTATTATTGAATGATTCATGGTAAAATCTACTACAGACTAACTGCAGTGAAGTTATAATAGAGGACTGTAGGTATGGAGCTTTGAGCACTGGGAATGCAAAAGCTCCTTAAATAAGGTTAAATAAGATTTTGAAAGTATTAAATGTTAGATTATTGTATTATTTTACATATTCTAATATGAACTTTCAATATTTTGTGTAACCCCAGTTCTAAATAACT
>JAQMYF010000015.1:15642951-15655492 GCA_030014195.1 Neosilurus mollespiculum
CCCCCCCCCCCCCCCCCCTTTTTTTTTTTTTTTTTAATCCAGACAGTGGTTCCTGAATGGCAACTATTTGATCATCATTGTGTCTATCTGTATTATTCTTCCATTGGCTATGATGAGACAGCTTGGTAAGTTTATTATTAACTTAGTAAATAACTTTACTAACTCATATCTTATACTACTTAGCTCAAAATGAAAGAAATTAACACTTTAGAATTTTTACTGCACACAACCTTTGGATACTCTTGGACAACTAACCACCCTTCCCACCTCACCTCATGTAACAGACATGCCCATGCAGATTTTGTCTTCACAAAATCAGAAGGATTTGCCACTTTCTATTCACAGAGACCACTTGTTCGATCATTTGTTATTTTAAAACTGGACTTCTGCCACTTGCTCCTGGCAGATATAAGTCTTTGCATCATTTGACATTCGTAAACTAATCTAGAAAGCAGATGCATTGTTTATTTTCCACCTCCCAACACCACCCCATATCTACTCTCAGTCAACTGGCTTCCTGTAGCTGCACGCATCATCTTTAAAATGCTGATACCTGCCTACAAAATGGACCAACACCAACATTAATTTAGTTGAATTAAATGAATTAAATTAATTAAAACTCTCCTGGCACCCAGGTTATAGTACGAACTTCTGCTAGCAGTCTGAAAACCTGAGTCAGTGCATGTTTTTAAACTAGGATAAAAGATATAGCTTTTCACCAAGTACTTATATAATAATTTGTTCTCACTCACTCACTCATTTGCAAAGCCACGTAATAGACAGACTACAGAGCCAGGGGGAACTGACACATTCATGTGCACACATCCACACAGCCTTTTGGGCTTACTGGACATCTGTCATAAACACAAGTTGCTCCCAAACCAGGGTACTTGTTCATGAGTTCCAGTGCACTGTTTCTGCTCTTTGCCCTGGAAATCTATCTGTCTTTGTCTACTTTTGTTCTCTGTGTTTTGGCCTTGGTTTCCACTTGTTTTTTTTTTCTTCAGCTTACACCAGTTTTTGGTCTCTGTCTTTTTTCACCTATAGCGAAGTGTCAGCATCTTCTGCTAACTGCTGAGAGTAAAAATATATTATGATAGGTCTCTGTGGCCAAAAGATTGTTTGAATTTAAATTAAAAAATACTTAAGACTCTCTGACTGGATAAATACTGCAGCGATTAATATGTTTCAACTGGCAACAGTTCTTTTAATCCTAATGTAGTGACTAACTTCTCAGTTATTAAATTACCATGTCAGGAAACATATGCTGTGGTCATAGGTAGTATGTTGCCATGTTTTAGAAGGGACAAATTACTGGCCTGCATCATGCAAGCAAACAAGGCCTGCTAACACCTTTTTGTTAAACGTGTATACTGAAAGCATAGTGCGCAACGAGAAGTAGGCCTGATAAAAATCAGAGGAAGAACAATTACAAATGTTGGACGCTGAAGGAATCTAATAATAAACGAATCAGTAGTTTTCAATTATGATGTTATAGTCGGATGCTACGAATAAGTTGGATGGAAAAAAAATCAAACAAAAAAGAAAATAAAGACGAGAGTGAGACATTTGGGACATATAGCAAGAAGCAATGGGTTAGAAAAGGAAATACTAACTGGATGATATTTGGCTTTTGCCGAATAATGTTGCATTTCCTGTTTATGTTGGATCATATTTCTGCACCACATTGCTCTTAATGTATGGTTTTCACTTGTTAACTACTGCATGCTTTGCTAAACTAAATCATGTTCAGATGGTGCATATGGCTGCAGAATAATAAATTGCATGCTTTGTAATTATGGTAGACCATTCTGGGTAAAAATCTGAACATTCAGGAAGCCTGGAATTCAGTAGAGGGAATTATTGTTACTCCCATGTCGATTTCATATGAAAGAATTTTGTGGATCATTAAATAAGACTACACAGGAGTTCAGTTCAGTTTGCCTCAAATGAAAATCTCATATTCATATAAAAGAGAACAAATAAAAAGACATGCATAGTCTTGTGTATACTGCTACATGTCCAAATATGCTTGTATCTAACTATCTGGAAAAGGAGTAAAATTCCAAACACAACATGAAAAAGTTGGGATGCTTTGTTGAAATTGAAATTAAAACAGAAAGCAATGATTTGACCTGCACTGCACTAAAAAAAAAACAATATAAAAGCATATTATTATACATTATTATTTTCCTGGTGGCTCAGTGGCATAGTAGTTAGTATATCCGCCTCACAGCAATAAGGTCCTGCATTAGATTCCTGGGCTTGGCTCTAACATTTGTGTGTGGAGTTTGCATGTTCTCCCTGTGCTCGTGTGGGTTTCCTCCGGGTACTCTGGTTTTCTCGCACAGACATGCACAGTCGGCTAATTGGCTGTTCCAGTTGCCCCTAGGTGTGAGTGTGATGTGTTGGTCCTGCAATGATCTAGCTAGCTATTCAGTGTTTAACCCCCCCCCCCCCCCCCCCCAGCATTGGCTGAGATGGGCTCTTGTAGGATTGCATAGGATTAAGCGATTCAGCAAAGTGAGTGATGAATTTTATTGCCCCCCACCCCCGCCCTCCTAAAAAACAAACAAATTAAAACAACATCATCATCAACTACAACAACACCAACAACATCAACAACAACAACAACAAAGAAATAAACAGCTTTTTCAATTATAATTCTTGAAAGTCATTTTAATAAAGTATGGTATGGTAGCTTATATATCACTCTTTAATGTTACTATTCCTTCTCATAGCACTTCAAAGACATTAAAACACTGAAGATACCAAGTGATGAAGGATTTCAGGTGTTCTTTTGACCATACTTTCTGTAAAACAGGTCTTAAGTGTCTGAAACTATCAGGTTCTTGTCAGATTTTTCTTTCTTTGTTGGGGGCAGGTCAGGGTTGCAGGCAGTACAGTCTAGCACCTGCACTCTTCTTCTGCAGCCATGTTTTCATTTTTGACTTTTCTTACAATAAAGACCTGTGACTAATTGGTCTGACCACAGTATACACTTCCACTATGGGAGGGTCCATCCCAAATGCCTCCAAGCCAAGAAATGCCACTGACACTTCTAGACACAGTTAACATAACTGTACAGTACAGTAAAGTTTTACATGGTGTTTATGGATGTAACTCCATATTGCAGTCTTTGACAAATGTTTTTCTAAGTAATCGTAAGCCAGTCTAGTAATATTAGCTATAGATGAATGATGGTTGTTGATGACTGATGGTTCTTTAGGGATTGGAGACCAGAGGTGTTAGCGTATGCTTGTGCCCTTGCCTTTTATGCACAGAAATACCTCCATATATATTTAATCGATTAATAATAGTATACACCTTACAGGGTGAAATATTCAAATCCCCTAAATTTTTTCTTTGAGGAACATTCTTTGAAAAATATTTTCCAGAAATTTCCTGGATACTGCTTTTGTTCCAGATCATGGTTACAATCACCTGTTGACGTCAGCTGTTTTGAAATTTATTTGTTTTACCTTTTTACTAGCCCTAAATTGTTCCAATTCCAACGTTTTTTGGAATGTGTTGCAGGCCAGACACAAAATATTTTGGGTTAATTCTGTGTGCAATTATTTAATTTACAAATCATTGCTTTCTTATTTTTAATTTGCACATTCAATATCGTCCCAACTTTTTTCGGTTAATGTGAAGTTGTGGCATGTGTGTCTGTAGGGTACCTGGGCTACACCAGTGGTCTGTCACTGACATGCATGGTTTTCTTCCTTATCTCAGTGAGTATCAAATGGGATGGGAAAGTCATGTTTTTTTCACAGGATTAAATTTTTGCTATACAGTACCACAATGTATTTCAGCAGTTTCACTTTCCCTCTTACTCTGTGCCTTTTCTTATCAATCACTCTTCCCCTCTTTCTCTTCTGTATTTGTCTCATTCTGATCCAGGTCATCTATAAGAGGTTCAACATTACTTGTCCTTTTGAGGATTTCAGCAATCACACCATAGTCAACACCACAATAGAAGAGTGTGAGGCCAAGTTCTTCACCATCAACCAGCAGGTCAGTGAAACAGATGTGTCTCCTTTACGTCAGAGGTGGATATTATCATTACAGATCTCGCTCAAGGTTACAATATTTTAAGAAAATGTAATCCACTGTGGTAAAGCTTCTAGTCATCCAGGTCATATTACCATGCCACTTTTGGCACGACTGTTGTGACAGGTGGCAGCATGGAAGCTGTTCAGTGCTTTCAGATAAATTCTTTTGGAGTACTCCACTCATACTTTATTCTCATTACCTCATTTTTACTCTATGTATTTTGCAGACAGCCTATACAGTTCCCATTTTGGCGTTTGCATTTGTGTGCCACCCTGAAGTGCTTCCTATCTACACTGAACTGCGCAAGTACGTTTACTGGCACTCATTGGACACTTTCTAATATTTGCTCTGTGAGCCACTGAAGCAAGTAGAAATTAGCTGAAGGTTTACAGGCGATGCAGTTTCATAAATCATTATAATCGTTATATGCACTGATTCTTTCATTTGGATTTAAATATTTTTTTTAGCTGTATTTCATGATAATTTTACGTCACTTTAGTATTTATGACATTCTTATCTCTTTAACAGCCCCTCGAAGCGACGCATGCAGGCCATTGCCAATGTATCCATCCTGAGCATGTTTATAATGTACCTGCTGACCGCAATCTTTGGATACCTCACCTTTTATGGTGAGCCTAATCTATTTATATAACTTCTAATATTTATAAGATACTTTATATTTATTTGTGCAATGCATTATACATAAAACTTTTAAACATTTTGTTATGTGGGTATTGGACAAATATTTTAACCCCTAATAGCATTCTTGGACATCTCAACTCTTAAGGTACTCTAAATACAGTACATTTCACTATGTAGATATCATGATAAATAAATTCTTGCTAGCTTAGTATATTTCCTTTACACCATCAATTTCATGCTTTGATCAATTTATCAGAAGTGGAAATATAATTCATTAATTCATTTTCCAATTCATTACCATATGAAGAGAAACCCAGGCTGCTGCACACACTCTATACCCAATAAGCCTTTTGTCATGTAAAATAAAATATTTGTAAGTATTTGGTATTTGTATTTTTTCTGAACAGCAAACACAGAGCCAGAACTGCTGCACACCTACAGTAAAGTGGACCCACTCGACATACTGATCCTGTGTGTGAGACTGGCTGTACTAATGGCTGTCACATTGACTGTGCCTGTGGTGCTCTTCCCGGTAACAACACTCTATTTATATGATAGTTTATGCTGTTTGGACATTGAAATTGCAGTGCTCTTTTTGCTATAAAGCCTCAGCAATTTGTTTAATTCTTGGCAGTTGACTCACTACACTGCTGATGTAGTGTGGTACCCCAATAAAGTTTATTTAGAGTTCACCAAATACTGTATTAAAAAAAAAAAAAATGAATAAGCCCTGCAATTGACTGGTGACCTGTTCAGATTGTACCCTGCCTCTCACCCAGGGTCATTTGGGATTGGCTCCAGCTTCCTCCACAACCCTGACAGATAAGCAGTACAGATAATGGATGGATAGAATTAAAGAATTAGAAAAATGTCACACTTTTTATTTGTTTATTACTCCTTTTGCAACTGTAAAAAGTATAGTTCCCTCCTTTCCCTTTTTTTAGCTCCTGCCCTTTTAGCGACCTACTTTTCAAGGTCACAGAAGCAAAACTGTATATTAGGTTTCCGGACATTTACAACATTTAGTTGCCGCTCGCTGAACCTGCGGCTTTCAAACTTGCTATGCTTATGCTATATTGCGATATTATGAAATGGTCCTTTTGGCAAGAGCGTCTGTGGGCTATTTTCATCTCTTGGATCCAGCTACTGATTTTTTTTCTCCCTTTTGCAGTTGTAATAAAGCAAAAATGCTTGGCGTGTTATCTGGACACAAATAAATGTCCACCGATCTGAAGAATTCCCCAAGTGGAGACTCCTTTCAAAATGACCTGTATAGAATACTTCACCATATCAGTGACTGCATGCTTTTTAAATACCTTTTCATGTGGAGCATCTGGCGGCATGGTGGTGTAGTGGGTCACACGTCCACCTCACAGAAAGAAGGTCCTGGGTTTGAGTCCAGGGCTTGGTGATGGTGTTTCTGTGTGGAGGTTGCATGTTCTCCCTATGCTTGCGAGGATTTTCGCCAGTACCCTGCGATGGTCTGGTGAGTTGTCCGGGGTGTACCCGGCCTTCATCCAGTGTCGGCTGAGATAAGCTCCAGCCTCCCCATGACCCTAATTAGGATTAAGTGGTTCAGCAAAAGATTGAGTGAGCATCTGCTATGTAATTACACAAACATTTAGATACCCTCTAAAAAAATAAACACTGATATACCGTCAACACCTGGATGACCCATCACCCCGAATGGAGCTAGCACCGTGGTATAAGTAATAATACAAGTACATTTATAAATATCTGTGTCTGCTTTTAAATTTTAAAATGTTGGTTTTCAGTTTCAGCAAGTAGGCCCAGTGATTAAATCATGATCAATCTAAGCATGTGAGCAATGATGTAGAGGTACAAACAATATAATTATGATTTTTCATTCAGATTCGGCGAGCTCTACTGCAGCTGATTTTCCCTGAGAAACCTTTTCACTGGGCTCGTCATATATCCATTGCTGTGTGTCTCCTCTTCACTGTCAATTTGCTCGTCATCTTTGTACCCAACATCCGAGACATCTTTGGCATCATCGGTATGTAGAAATGTCCTCTTGGAGAGCAATAAAACACCTCTCTCTATCTACAACAGATGAACAAAAGTTTCTGTATCATTACAAGTAGCTATGAATTTAAATAAATGAACTTACTGCATATGAAAAAATACAGTACTGTGCAAAAGTCCTAGTCACATGTAAAGAAATGCTGTAAAGTAAGATGCCTTATATTTACATATAAGTAATTAAATAGGATATTCCTGCATAAAAATTCTATAAAGCACACTAAACAGTAATAAAGGAAACAAAGTCAATATTTGATGTAGTGTCCCTTATTGAGTATTTTGCAGAACCAGCCACACTTCTCCTAGAGATTTTGACGGTCACACCTGCTTTTTTATTTGCATGTAAATCTCACCAACCTTCTTTATGTTTTTATCTAAAAAAAGTGGTGTCTTTTCTAATATGTTGCTCTCTTTATTGACACTAAAATGAATATTTGGAAATCTGGAAACGGTTTTTGTACTGACTCACTAATGTACAAGCCATAAAATAGAAATACGTAGCAAAGTTTTTACTAAAAATAAAGGGTGTCCAAGACTTTTGCACAGTACTATATAAGAAATAGTTGGTACAGTGGCTTAGTGGTTTGCACATTCCTCTGTGTAAGGTTTTCTCCCCACACCCCAAAAACATTTAGGACACATTACACACTTAGCACATTAGGCTAATGAACTGTTTCATATTGCCCCTAGGTGTGAGTGTGAGTGTGAACAGTTGTATGTGTTGGCCCTGCAATGGTCTGGCAAGCTGTTCAGGGTGTACCCCACCTTTGCCCATTGTCGGCTGAGACTCGTGGCCCTGGTAAGATTAAGCGGTTCGGCAAATGAGTGAGCGCATGTCATGTGAATGCTGTCTTTTCTTATTTTCAGGTGCCACCTCTGCACCAAGCTTGATCTTCATCCTCCCGGGTCTATTCTACATCCGCATTGTTCCAACAGACCAGGAGCCATTGTTGTCAAGAAGAAAAATTCCGGTAGGGTGAATGAATAATAAATCAATCAATAAATATTTCTAAATGGATTTCGGTGACAAATCTTTAAATACTGTCTGTATCCCCCCTTCCCCCCCTTCAGGTTATTTGCTTCACAGCCCTAGGTTTCATCTTCATGTCCATGAGTTTAACCTTCATAGCCCTGGACTGGATAAGTGGAGAAAACCGCAGCGGTGGGGGACACTAGTTCCCAACTACAAATATACGGAGCCCAGTATGTCTGCTTGCAGAAGATCATCATGCTGTCCTCTTCTGTCAAACCCAGTTTTGGAACCTGGGAGAAGAGCAAAAACAAACAACAACAAAAAACAAAAATCACTGACAGGCTGGGCCCATCTCATCTCTAATTCCTTCCCTCGCTGAGTGAGTGTAGGATCTGCTTCCCACCATATTTCAAATTAAATTGAGGAGCGCTTTTGTGGTGGAGGATCTTGACCGAACATGAAGACATCAAACCCTTCTAAGGCAGTAACGCTCAAGATCCTGAATGTAGTCATTTGCTCTGACAATCCCTCGAGATAAATGCCAATTAGGTTTCTAATTGGAGATGCATATAGATTCGAGCTTCCAAAAGTTCCTTTGCAGCATCTGTAAGAGAATCCCAAAAAGCAGATGTGTTGAGTTATTTTCTCCTTTAATTTGTAAACAGGAACAAAATCAGCATCTTGTACTGAAACCCAGAACCCATAGAACTTTTGTTGACGCTGTTCAATCTTGGTTTCAGGTCAAATACATTTATGCCATGCACATATAACCGCTTATGTCATTCTGCTAATCTGCTACACTGCACTTCTAGAAGAACGCTTAATCCAAGTTTCTACTTCACAGCCCGGTTCTGGAGGAAAGACTTAACACTAAGTATCAAATTGTAAATCCTATATGATGCAAAAACATAAAAACAAAAACCACATATGAACTCGTTTAAATCAATGATGTGTAAAAACAGTTCTATTAACAACGATGGTGTAATATAATAGCTATTCTTATGAATAACTTCTTGACAGTATTTAAGGTGCCAAGTACAGCTGACTTTAACTCAGACAATAAAACTGAAAAGAAAGAAAGAAAAAAAGAAAAAACGTGTTTTTAAAGTTCAGGGTGTAAACTATGTTTAGATTCCTTTTATGCTTTATTCGATCCTGGGCCTGATACTTCCTCTGAGGTTTGAAAACAAAATGGACAAATAAGAAGCATTAGACTTTACTGACTAACAAACACAGTGGCGTAGTGGTTAGCCTGTCTGCCTCACGGCAAGAAGGTCCTGGCTTTGATTCCAGGACTCGGGCGTTTCTGTGTGGAGTTTGCATGTTCTCCTTGTGCTTGTGTGAGTTTCCTCCAGGTACTCCGATTTCCTCCCATAGATCAAAAACATGCACATTAGGCTTATTGGCTGTTTCAAATTGCCCCCTAGGTGTGGATGTGAGAGTGAATGGTTGTGTGTGTTTTGCCTTGCGATGGTCTGGCGAGCTGTTCAGGGTGTACCCTGCCTTCACCCTGTGTCGGCTGAGATAGACCGCAGCCTCCTGCGAACCTAATGGTAGGATTAAGCGGTTCGGCAATTCAAGTGCTGAACTAATAGCTTTAATGAAAAACAACAGCAATATTCAGTAAGTAGAACTTGAGCATTTAATTTTTTCCACACTGAATGAGTGAAGTTTGATAATTCAGAGCTCATTGTGTGTCACTGACTATCACATGTTTTGTATTAGCACTTCTCAGGCCCTTTATTTTAGGTTGATCTTCTGGGCTACTACTAAAATCCCTCAAATTTCCAGAGTGAAATAATAATAATAATAATAATAATAAAAACAAACCTTTTTTTATTATATGCTAACCAGTGTAGAATAGGCCTTGATTATGATTTAAATTTTTTTTCCCTCTGAGTCTAGAAGATACTGTGAAACAGTGTTTATGAAATATGTTTAGCAGACTAAAATCCATGTCCTACACACTATAACCACATATACTGTACACAAGATGAGTCAAATCTTCCCATTTAATGTAAATCATATCCTCCAATAAATGTGCTTATTTATTGAACACAAATACATTTTTAGCCAATAAAACCTTTGTTTGCCTGTCATTAATGTGAACCTAAAACGTACAACCTGTGAACTTGACAATTTTATACATGTAGCTTGAACACGCAATCCAGCTTGCTCTATTAGTTTCAGCAGCGTTTATGTGACATGAGATTCTGCTCAAGAACCATTGCGAGTTACATGCTACCATTCAAGCATAGCAGTGTTGTTCTTCATGTTCCTTCAACAGCCCTGCATCTTCTCTGCAAGTTTCAAAAAGATGGTGCTAATGTTTAATGAAGTGACACAGAATTCTAACAGAATATCCATCGATACCAAAGATATGTTGCTGCTGATGAAATTATTCATCAACTGTTTATTTTTTGTCTTTTATTTTTCTTTATTGAATTCGCTGTTGATTGGTGATGCCTACAGTTTTCAATAAAGATCAATTCATTATGATATGACTATTTCTATTTATTTTTTGCTTTGGGAATGTCAACAAGATATGCCATTCTTAGGTCTTCACTGAAATTTATTTATTCACTGAACCACTTAATCCTCCTATTAGGGTTGTGGGGTCCCGACCGACTCTGGGCGGAGGCCAGGTACCCCCTGAACAGCTCACCAGACCATCATGGAGCAACACACAACCATTCACACTCACATCCACTCCTAGGGACACCTTAGAACAGCCAATTTGCCTAACATACGTGTTTTTGGACTGTGGGAGGAAACTGGAGTACCAGAGAAAACCCATGCAAGCATGAGTCGAACAAGCAAACTTAACACAGAAACATCCGATCCTGGGAATTGAGCCCAGGACCTTCTTGTTGTGAGGAGGATGTGCTAATCACTACACCACTTGCCCCTTCACTGAAATTAATTAGGATTATAACGAACCTACTAAAAATTTGCCCCTAATATTGAATTTTGGAAAAATCAGTGTAGTTTATCTTGAATGGCCTGGCAAGCTGTCCTTGGTGTACTCTGCCCGCACCGCTGAGATGGGCGCCAGCCTCCCCGTCACATTAACTAGGATTGAGCGGTTCAGAAAATGAATGAATGAATGAATATAGTTAATGAATTATTATTGAAATCTAAAAATTCCTGCCTTTCCATTTCAGTTTAAAATGTTAATTGAATTTTAGTTTAATTAAAATTAAAATTCAATTTTCATAGGTTCATTCAGCCATTTACAAAACACAAGGCCTTCAGATACAAAAAGTCGGAACGTTTGGACTTTCCAAATCAGCTAGCAAAGGTGTATAAAGCATCTAATCAGTTGTATTAAGAGTTCCTGAAGAAAACATTGAATGCAAACAAGCACAGGAACTTCATAGAGCTGCAGAAAACAGCTGCAAACTTGATGGTGTCCTAAATGCTTGAGCAATCATAACGATCCACAGAGGAGCTCTTCAAAAGTTTGGCAGCATGGGGGAAAACATGAACACTTGTAATGCTGTGATGTTTATAAAGTAATAATAAGACATAAATTTGACTCAGCAAGTGAATTACTTGAGTCTGTGCATAGTTCCTTGTTCAAGCTAAAGCATGAGACTACCCAGGCCTCACGGAACAGATACACACTGTGGTTGCGCTTCCTGTTCACGAAGTCTGACATCATATCACAGAAGACGGAAGTTTCCCAGCCTCTCGCCAATCTTTCAGAAATATAAAGTGTTAGTACAACCAACGTAGACCAAGTCTGGGCTCTACCCTAGGGTTTGATTGTGTTCTCACAGTGAGGAGAGATGAGCAAGGGGAAGTCGAAAGGGCAGGATAATGTGCCCAGCTCCCTCCTCAGCATCCAGGAGAATGAACGTCTGGTGGATCTTCTGGGCCGGAGATGTGTGGTGAGCAAGAGAGTTGAACTATTATCTAATTCAAGCTTAAGCAGGATAAAGGCAGCTACAAACTGAGATCATATCTAAAATAAACATAAGCGATCTGTAGATTACTAGTATACGTAGATGCTTCCGGAAAGTTTTGAAAGTTCTCAAAGGTATTGTGTTATAGACAGAGAGGCAGCTAACGCTACTGCTAATGCTTATCAGGTATAACTACAGATCTGAGGCTTAATGCTTCATGGGTTAATTGTCTTTTTTGGGATTCTGTTAACACAGTGCAGAAATCAGAATCAACAAAACAAACAATTGAGGCCCTAGAGCATAACCTGATCATTTTTATGATCTGATCCATTTCTTTATGATTTTTTCAGCACTGTTTTAACATCAGTGAAACAAGATCTTCTGAGACATCAATCATCTAACATTTCTATCTGAAACAAGACTATTATTAGCCTCAATAGCTTTAATAGAATATATGACTGATAAGTGGCTAAATTATAAACAGTACATTTGCACATTTGTGAACAAAATGTCAAAATTTATTGAATCAAACGACAGGAAGTTCTGCTTTGAGGTTGCTTCCTGTTGTGGCAGAGTGAATGTGTTACTGTGTATTAGTTTCTTTCATACATGTTTACTGCGTTGTTTTTAGCAAAGCTGTCTTTCTATATATGCATACTTTGTCTCTCTCTCTCTCTCTCTCTCTCTCTCTCTGTGTGTGTGTGTGTGTGTGTGTATAGACTATGGCCACTGCTGTAGTGCAGCTCTATATGGCTCTTCCCCACAGTCCAGCTCACTGGAATCTACAGCATACTGGAGTGGTGTGTTTCGTCAAGGACAATCCACGTCGATCATACTTCGTCCGCCTTTATGATATCAAGGTCCCTTCTGCAAATCTTTACTTTAAGTTTATTTTATTTAAGTCATTCTTAACTAT
>JAQMYF010000015.1:15682613-15696131 GCA_030014195.1 Neosilurus mollespiculum
AATAATATTTACCAAAAAAAAAAAAAAAAAAAAAAAAAAAAAAAAGACCTAAAAAATTCCCATGGTCTTACACTTGCAAAATTAAAATAAATTGTACAAATTAATTCTTATAAAATCTAAGGCTACTTTCTTTTATGACTACTCGAATACTTTACATTGCATAGATATACATAAATATACTGTATTTTTCTATAAATAACACTGACATTTTGAATATATTCTTGATATCTGGTAATGAAAGAACATTCATAATGCTAACACACTGAATGTGCTGCTGGCCAAAATATATTTGTCTTTTTTATTGGAAACAGCCAGTTAACCTAATGTGCATGTCTCTGGACTGTGGGATGAAACCTGAGCATCTGGAGAAAACCCTTGCAAGCATGGGGAGAACATGTAAACTCAACACAGAAATGCCTGAGCCTGGAGCTCAAACCCAGGGCATGTCTGCCTCACAGCAACCGTGCCACCTCTGACTATCTGGTTGCAATGTTAATTTGATGTGTATTAATTGATAAATGCTGCTCGATATCAAATTCAAATCAATGACTAAAATATTGACTGTAGCAATAGTGTATTACAATGAGTGGCTCCTTATTGATGTTCTGCATGTCCAGAGAGACTATATATTCACAGCTGCCCAGATAAAGTCGGCCCTGGTCCTGGTCCATGTGGAGGATTCGGTAGTCACTGGTGTTGAAGGAGAAGCTGAAGGGCCGAATGGTTCTTGTTTCCAGCAGCTCTGTGGAGAAAATAAAATTGCTCTGAGTGTTTCAATGCCAGTAGTCTCAGAGAATAATAAGGCAGTCAGGGAATTAGTAATTGGTGAGTACACAGGGTGCCATAACCCTTGTTCTGCATTTGCACTGATATTTACATTTTTTACATTTGGCAGACACTTTAATCCAGAACAAATTAATTAAAATAAAATAAAAAATGTAATTTATACATCTTAGCATTTGAGGGTAAAGGGGCAAAATCTGGCAGCTTAGTGGCACTGGGGAGTGAACCCTGACCTTTCGATCAATATCCTTGAGCCTTAACCGTGTTGATATTGTTCCTGTCATAATGCTATCAAATGAAATACACTCTTGGATATAAAGTGCATGAAAACAGTGGATTATTTAGTCTGGCATTTTTCTTACAAAATTCAAAAAGTAGACAGACTAAGCGCATATTTTCTATCACAACACACCAGGTCATAGAGCAAGAGGATGCAGTTGCAGATTAAATAATTGAAATGGTTGAGCAACAAGTGGCAGTGGTGGCTTAGTGGTTAAGGTGATGGGTTCAATCCCCACTATCACCACTGTTGGACCCTTGAGCAAGGCCTTTAACCCTCAATTGCTCAGTTGTATAAAAATTATAATTGTCAGTTGCTCTGGATAAGAGCGTCTGCCAAATGCTGTAAATGTAAATTCAAATAGCAAGACAGAATGACACAGGCAGAGTTTAAGTTCATTGGCAAAGAGAAATATCAGAGGCAAAACCACTGTACAGAATCCAAAGGCAATATATTCAAAAGAGACAATCAGTGTGGTGCAAAGCAAAGCAAAGGCAAGGTCAATGTAACATGCAAGTTTATCAAACACAATAACAATCTTAAGGTCAGATAGTCATCTGGGGTCATACGCAATCATGAAGGTATCAAAGGCTAAGGCAAAGTCAGGAACACAGAAAAAAATCTAGAAAAAGAGCAAAGACAGAAAAAAACGCTTTAATGAGGCCATTTAAAAATCCATCCATTAATACATCCATCTATCCATCCATCCATCCATTTTCGTCCACTTATCCCAGTTTGGGTCATGGAGGCAACAGGTTTAGGAGGGTAACTGAGGAGCAGCAGCTCTACCTCGGGCCTCCTCCAGACATTTCAGCTCCTCACCTTTCTCTAAGGCTCGGTCGCCCTTCAAAGAAAACTTGTTCCTGCAGCTTGTATCTGCAATCTTATTCTTTCAGTCACTACCCAAATCTCATAACCATAGGTAAGTGTTGCAAGAAGCGATCTGAAGAAGCCAGCACACCCATTTCATCTACAAAAAAGCAGATCCTGTGGGTCTCCTCTCCATGACTATCCCTTGAGATCCTGTCCATGGATACCACAAACAGGATCGGGTACAAGGGGCAACCATTGTCCAACTTGCACTGTTAATGAGTTTGACAGTGCTGAAAATGCAGACACAGCTCACACTTTGGTTATCCAGAGACTAGATAGCTAGGAAACCCACGCAAGCCCTGGAAAAAATAAACACGCCAAAACATGCACACATCCACACAGAATCCCGTAGCCCTGGACTAGAACCCACGACCTTCTTGCTGTGAGGCTAGCCACTATGCCACTGTGTCGCCCTCCATTAAAACATGAAGGTGGTAATTAGGTAAATGATAACATATGACATGAATGTCTATAGTCAAGTGACTGGTATTGGTACAAAGTTTGCTGGGAAGTGTAGTGTGAAGCGGATCTGTTGCTAGCATGGGTTGACAGTGTCACATTTTCCAGTACAAATAGCATGAAAGGACTGACGACAGAACTATGTGTATAATGATAAGTATAATTTTTTCTTTAAATAAAATTGTACATTATTTTTACTGTATGCCAGGTCTGGTATTTGGCCTAAACAGCTAAAAGTATGAAACCAGGTGGCCATTATAGGTTTTAAACACTTTGTAAAATTCAAAATCATGAACACAGCTTGCTGTCTGAGACTTTGTATTATAGTATGTTGCCAAACCCTAATTATTTCACAGTCAATCTCAATTAAACAGTAACATTTAAGGCAAGCCATTTCTACTGGGCTCCTCTTTCTAGCAGCTGATTGTACATTGTAGTTTACAGTACGAACATGTGACAAACTGGGTTTTTTTTTTCATAATGGACAACTTTGTACTGAACAGTACATTACAGGATATTAGTGCAGAGAACCATGAGAAGTAAAACAAACATTCTGCAATTATGGGATTGGTGAGATTGGAATTATTATCAACACAAGATTGCGTTGATACTGATTTACGTTCCTATATCAGCAGACTTAGCTTGAGGATCAAACACTTTAACCTTATGCCCACAGATACAGCATCATTTCTTTCTGTTATACAGCAGGTGGCAGTCAATTCAGTGCTATTCTCTCTCCGTGTCTCTGAGCCTCATGCTGAGTCCCTCTGTCTCTATCGCTAAGTGGGAACTAGGGACCAGAGCAGGTGCAGAGATGAAAGATGAGTTCAGCTGTCTGAGCATGCTGGATGGCTGCATGCTAAACTGTCGTTTTCTCTGCTCTCAGAACCTTTTCTTCCTCTGGCACAAACACTAATGTGTTTTTCGGACAAATTCACATACACAATGATAGGGCAATTAATTATTTTCATAGAGGTATCATGTGACTCAAGGTCAATTTAGAGAGGAAGCACGTAGACAACGAGAGAAAGGGCAGGAAGGCAGAGTGGGGACAAGCTGGTTGGCTTGAGATATAAATCTGGAGTTATGAAGAAGTGCTGGCATTGTTGCCCTCTGTGAGTACAAGTGGAAATGCAGTGTGTTTAGTGCAGAGTAAAGGTGACATGAACCAAACCTATAAATTACTTCATGTTAACCTCATACCATAATATACTTTGATCTTAGAGGATTGCTGAGCTTCCTATCAAAAAATAACCTGACTCAACCAGGGTTCAGTGAATGAACAGAAATAGAATTAGTGGGAGTTTTGAGAAGGTCACATCCATACACTTGGCTCTGATATCAGGTAGGTATTAGATAATGGGTATGGCTAACTGAATCATAAAACTGCCTTGCATGTACAGTATTTAATACTACATAGCTCTAGGTCAGCACTGTTACGGTGACCATAATACCACGAAACTGTTGGTAATAAAATCTGCAGCAACATCTGCTATGTGTGTAGGGGTGGGAGGAAAAACAAAACAAAACATGCAACAGTCCTTGTTATTTTTTTTTTATTAAAAAAACCATGCACTACTCATTTCATCCATGATCTACCACCTTGTCTTAGTGGAATACATTTCAAATACATTTACAGCATTTGGCAGACACCCTTATCCAGAGCAACTAACAATTTTTTTAAAATCTCATTTATACAGCTGAGTAGATGAGGGTTAAGGGCCTTGTTCAAGGGCTCAACAGTTGTAGGGAAATTAGACTTGAACCACCGACCTTCTATTTATTAACCCAGAGCCTTAACCACTGAGCCATCACTGGGTTTAAGTCCGCCATTGATCCTAGGAGCTACAGTATGTTGTTAGGGGCAATTTTCCCTGGTAGTGTTTCCCAAGGCATATTTATCCTAGGTAACGGGCCAAGCGCTAAGTGTGATTCCAGAGATTCCTATGAGTAGGAGAAAAGCAAGAAAGGGCAATAATTTCCCCAGAATTGGTAAAGCAGGGCCCTGGAACCAGGCCTAGGGGAAGGCTCATCTGCAAGCACCTGGTGTTCAAGACTTTGTCCATGGGGCCCAGGCAGGCTCAGCCTGAAAGGGCGACTTGGGTCTGACCTCCTGTTGGCCCAACACATGCAGGAGAAGCCAGAAGTGTCTTGTGCACTGTGGACCGGGCAGCAGCCTTGTCTGAGACCTTGGTGATCCAATTCCAGCTAAAGAATCTGGTTAATGGACATGGAATATGACCTCATTTGTTAGGAAGGAGCTTGGGCTTGTGCACAAGGCTGAGAGATTCCAGCTAGAATCTTTTTACATGTAGCTTCTCAGTTCAATACATATACAATTGAGTTTTCTACAGTGATTAAGAGGACTGTTTCCCTGCATCTCTAGGTCTGGGAATGAGCTTTAACCATTGTCTGAACACCAATTCTGAGTATCTGGTCTTCTCATTGTCCTTGGGTTGGGTGCTGCAAGGTGCTCCCTCTTAGGATTCTATTGCACTACTGAGGGACATCAGCATTCACATGAGCAACGGCAACACAGCCAATCCCAGCTAACTTCAGGTAAGAGGCAGGATACAGTCTCAGTAGGTCACAGGACTAACACAGACACAAACAACAATTCACAATCATGCCTCTGGGGAATTTAGAGTAGATAATTGACCTAATGTGCATGTCTGGACTGTGGAAAAAAAGGAGTACCTGGAGGAAAATTAGAAATGCCTGAATTTCGAACCCAGAACTGTCTTGCTCTAAGGTGCCAATGCCAACCCCTGAACCGCTGAAGCCCCCCCCTGTACACCATACAGTATATACTAATTTATTTTACAATGCCAGTGTCTTTTAAAGCTCACATCCATGAAAAATTATATAAGTGTGTATGATGTTCTTCTTAGTGCTCTAACATGGTGATGAAGTGTACTGATGGTGAGTGTGTGTGTGTGTTTCCCCTGGCAGTTATATGGGTGATCCTCCAGCCATGTTCACAATCTTACTGGCACTCCTGGCATTCCTGACACCATAATGCTATTCTCAGAGCCCTCTTCTCATCCCTGTCCAACAGGCCTAACCCACAAAATCTACTATCTTTGGGTAAGGGAAGGGCAGAAGGTCAAGCTCCAGCCTGCAAAGAACAGGCCAAACCACCCAGATCTGTATATATATTTTTACTAAGATCTGTAACTAAGAGAGGATAACACAGACATGAGGCAGAATCTCGTAACTGGGAGCGACTGAAACTTGATGCATTTTATACTCTGGTAATGTGCAATTTCTTTGCTACCATTATATGCCAGTACCACCAACCTGCCACTGTTGGGCCATTGAGCAAGGCCCTTAACCATCAATCGCTCAGTTATATAAAAATGTAAGTCGCTCGGGATAAAGATGTCTGCCAAATGCTGGAAATGTAAATGTAAATATGAAAACCAAGCCGTTTTGTGTTTACTCACTAGGTGGTCTCATGTCTGCATTCCTTTTGGTTCTCTCTTTTTGTCATAGTCAGTCATACCGGAGTCCCTGTTTGCACTCAGCACTAATAAACTCTTTTCTTTAACTATGACACTGTTATGACCATACCTAACACCCCCCCCCTCTCTCTTTCTATCTCTGATTTTTGTTGAGGTACACATGTTACTTCTGAGATACCGGTAATCCTGATCCTTCTGCTCTCTGAATCCTGTGATCCCTCCCTGATATGATACTACTGGTTGGAGTTCTCATCTTAGAAGCCCCTCGCTCCTGCTGCTGATGATCCATATGGACCTAAATATCAACTCAGACTATGAAGATGACTTTTCACTACTGGTGATATATACTCTTTTACTAAAATTATTTAGGACTACAATTACTATTACAGTTATAAGAAAACCAGCTACACTTCATGATAAACTGTAGTTAAGCTTCTGCTACATGGTTTGTATTTTATCTAGTTTCACCCTTTGAGTCTGGTTCCTCAGGTCATCTGAGGGGGTTTTTCCTTGCCACTGTCTCCGCAGGCTTGCTCATTAAGGATGTATCGGGTTTGTAGAGAATTTTAAAAAGGTTAATTGTAAAAAGTGCTATTCAAATAAAACTGAATTGAATATCCGTCTTCCTTTTCTCCTTAATCTGATTCATTGACATGGCTCTGACCTCATTCCTTAAACTCAACATCTTCTTGTCTGTGCAAAGTCAAAGTACGAAGCATGTGACTTCTCGTGTAGATTCAGTGAATGGAAATATTATTGGACTGGCTGATGTTTTGTGGCCTCTGAACTCAGATAAGTCACAGTGCATGACCCCTCTTTTGACACCTCTGATCTATATTCACACAGTTTAGTTATTTAAACATATCAAAAGTTCATTTATGGGTTCATTGGTTAAGTGTAGTATTGTCACAGTAATGTGCTCATAAGGTGGAGACAGAACATTAATAGATGCATTAGTATTATGACAAGTGTGTGTGTGTGTGTGTGTTTGTGTATGTGTTTGTGTATGTGTGTGTGTGTGTGTATGTGTGTGTGTGTGTGTGTGTGTGTGTGTGTGTGTGAGCGGATGCTTGCACGTACATTTAAAGTCATATGAGCACACCAGAAGAGATGGGTGACTGTTTTTCTGCTGACATGGTGCAATTCATCAGCCATTACACAATTTCCTCGATAAAGTATTCTGATTCTGATTAATAAACTTTAGTTTGCAGATGTGTGATGTGTGTTGAAACAAAGTAGGCTAAGAGTGAAAGAATGACAGGCGATGAATACATGGAACCATAATTTGCCTCAAAGTAAGTAGATCTGCCCTGATATAAACTCCACTGAACAAAACCATATGGAACAGACTGTATGTTCCTTTCTATTGCGTGGCAAAAATGTACTTTATAAATTCTGCATCTAGTTGTAGATTTATTAAGTAACAACAAAGTGAAGGGTTTAGAGGGAGCCATGATTATGAATCTGATTACCAAAATATTGGCCATCTGGCCTTGACTATTAGTGTGTGTGTGTGTGTGTGTGTGTGTGTGTGTGTGATAACTAGTGCCAAGGTTAAAATCCCCAGCCAAAAACTGGTGTAATGTGATTCATTTATAAAGAACAAAAGTGGTCACATTTTCCACTTACACACACTTACACTGACTAGGCATAAGTTTAGTGACTGCATATGTTACCCCTGAGCCAAGAGTGTATTTGGGGTTATAATTATAGGAAAAGTTTTACACCTGGAGCTGAAATAACCAGCTGGAGGACTCATTTCTGGGGCAGGGTGGAGGGATGAGCTCCAAAGCATAAAGCAGACCTTCTCACATTTGGCCTTTCTTTTTATATTTATCTATAATTAAGTATGTGCTAATCACGAGGTGTAGGTTGTGGAGACATAATGTTGAGGGGACTATTCAATTCAGCGACATCCATCCAGCCTGACATGGATAATTGTTTTAGTATCTACTATATGGGAACACAGCAGAAAAAGCAAACTCTATGTACTCATTTAAGGGCAGTGGTGATACTGATATGCAGGTTGGTGGATTCAAGCCCCAACAGCACCAAGCTGCCAATGTTGGGCCCTTGAACAAGGCCCTTAACCTTCAGTTGCAAGTCGCTCTGGATTGAGGCATCTGTCAAATTCCATAAATATAATTGAAAGTTTAAGTATATATTACTTATAAACATAACAGAATGAAAACTAAACTGAGATTTTTATAGTTTATGTTTATATATTTTAGCCATGACTGGCAGGTGAGCTCTGTGCACGCATCGTTGGTGTAAAAGCTGTGTAATGGCTATGTTAAGAGCGTGTTGTTGAACACATTCAAATGATTAAGTGTTTAAGCATTTTCGTTCTTAAAGAGTAGGCCATTGGGTTGCCGTCAGCATGTTTCTGCCTTGAGATAGCCTGGCGAGCTGTCCAGGGTAGACTCTGCCCTCGCCCAGAGTCGGCTGAGATGGATGCCAGCCTCTCTGTGACCCTAATTAGTATTAAGCTGTTCAGAAAATATCAGATATTAGATATAATTTTTAAGAATTGACAATGATGATGTCGCCTGGTCTAAGTGAGCTCGAAAAACCATTATGTGAGTCAACCATTACGATTCAAGCGTTATCCACTGGGGATAATGTTTCTTAATCCCCAGACAGTGGACCAATCAGATTGCGCTACTCTGGTGTAGCATATAGTAATTGAACTGCAAAATTGAAAAACACATGCACGGTCAGTATCTGGATTTATTTATCTTGACCAACATGTTTAAACTTGCTACTTGAAGATTCTTACAAAAATATGGGATGCTAATATCCAGCTTCACAAAGCCACATGGTGTACAAATTTATCACACACACACACACACACACACACACACACACACACACACACACACACACATTCTTTTTGACTGGACTAAATTGGTAATTCTAATAAAGTGCAACACATGACAAACTGTGTCGAGCTTTTGCTAAGTAGGTCATTAAAGCTTATTATGCTCCCGGAATTCAAGTGCAAGCTGGCACTTGAGTCAAGAGCAAAAGCTTTTAATGGCATGTCCACCAGGGCACTACAGTGTCTTTATTAAGAAACCCTATAGGTGTATACAATTGGTGACCATAATAACCACTTGATATCATTCCCATTTTCAGCCATTTACTACATCCACCAATAGAAAGGGACCACCTTAGGACTACCACTGGTATGTGGTAAAAACGGTCCGCCACCTAAATAAAACCTGGTCAGCAGAAGTCCTAGTGTTGTCTATTTCCACTGATGTGCCTGATAGAAGGGCGGCTTATAAATTGTGCATGGCCACAGATGGGCTGCTGTCAAAATCTAGCTTTGATAGATTTATTAGGTAAAATGCCCAATGAACTGGCAGTTCAAATTACTATGACAGACTGTCCAGTAGGGTGGCCCATATGTGAAAAAAATAAACAAATTGAACTATAGCCCAAGATACCCTGTATTTTGTTATATTTATTAGCACTAATAGACAAATGAAATTTAACCTTTGAACTCCTGTAACTGTATGGTGTTCACTAGCACAATATCTTCCTAATATAGATTAATACAGAGAAGTATATGAAAACATTGTAAGTATTAAATGCCAAGGTTTTACACTTTCTCAAACATATACAATGCCTTTCATCATCACTGGCAACCCTTATATGGATTGCTAAGAAGAATTTTTGACTTCATTTCATCTTTTTTAATAAAAAATTAAAAAAATTGAATCCCAGTCTTTCGTTGAAATAAATTAATTCAGGGCAAAACACATCCCTTTTCAAAAAAAAACAACTATTTTCACCCAAAATATATGTGCCACTATTATTGGCAGCCCTGGAAATGATAGTGAACACAATGTATCTGAAACATGTTTCCAATTTAAATTGTAAATTTTTAGGTGATTGGAGTGTGAAGGAACTTTCAAGCTGTAATCCAAGATCCTCTGATTAACTGGTGTGCAAATATAAAGTGACACAATGAATAAATTGTCATCAACATGGGAAACATAAGAGAACACAAAAACCAAATAAGGGAGAAGTGTTTTGACCTTTGTAGATCAGGGAATGGTTTTAAAATCAACTGTAACTGTTGAAACTCCCCTGGAAATTGACCCAAGTTCAGTCTGGTCCCACGAACAGTGAGGAGGATGGTAAGAAATGCAAAAATATTCCCAGGCATCCCTGTTGGTGAATTACATGTTCAATCTTGGGGTTACCACGTCTCCAAAACTATCATCAGACACTACATCCAACACTACATCCAAACCAACAGATTATTTGGTAGCTGTGCCAGGGAAAAAAAAAGGTATTTTTTTCATCAGTAAACCACAAATGTATGCACCTGGAGTTTGCAAAACACACAGATTTGGCATACACGAGAGATGGCTAACCTTAACCAAACTGAAAAACATGGTGGGGGTTCTGTAATGTTGTGGGGTATATGGCATCATGGACGAAATATCAGGGCATTTTAAAATCAAAATCTGATTGCACCCCTCTTTGTCTTTACTGGGTCTTAGACAATAAGCAATACATTAATTAGAAGCATATGTCCAAATAAACAGAAATAAAATGTTTCTCTGATCAGATAATCGCGCTTCTGCTATGACCATCTCAGTCCCCTAATCTGAACCAATTGAAAGAATATGGGGGAGGTGAAGAGGAAATTGCACAGGAACCTGAACGTTATGGAGAGTTTCTGCCCTAGATGCCCTGCTCTATATTTTCCAACCTTGACACGTTGTTATAATAGAAGACACAGTGCTGTTTTATTGATAAAGGGAGGCCCAGGGTGTACCCCGCCAGCTGAGATGGACGCTGTAAGTCAGTCAGCTGAGATGGACGCCAGCCTCCCCATGACCCTAATTAGGAATAAATGGCTTCAAAACTTCAAGATTACAACATGTTACAAAAGATGAAGATGAAAAACAGATTGTGCTTCAAGGTATAGAAGCAAACCAAAAAGCAAAAAAGTCAGTTATTAAGACATTGCACCATGTCCAACAGTGCCATTTACGACACTCATCTGAGTGATAATCCTGTTTAGAGGGATCATAAAATAGGTTATTCATTGTGCTGGGAAAGGAGGCTCAATGGTTAGCACTATGGACTCACAGTGAAAAGGTTTGGGGTTCGACGCTCAGTCAAAGGCCTTTCTGTGCAGAGTTTAAACGTTCTTCCAGTGCTTTGGAATTTTGAAACATCTTTTCACTGCTATGTCTACAGTTTAATCAGGTCAGAAAGCAGATTTTGAATGTTTAAAAGGTGCAGAAAACAGTCTATGTCTGTATGTTTCTTTTGGTAAATGCTAAGTTGAGCCTAGTCTAAACTCCAGCTGCAGATCCAGCTTTAGAGCTGTATCACTGTAGGCAGTACCAACCAATTCAGCAGTTTATCAGGAAAGGAAGCCATTAAAGCAATCTCATATTAAGTCTTTCTTAAGTCTCATATCATTGCTACAACTTCCCTATTAGGGATAAAAACAATACATTAAAATCCTTAATGGGTGGCATGGTGGCGTAGTGGTTAGCATGTCCACACAGCAAGAAGGTCCTGGGTTCGATTCCCAGCTCGGGCGTTTCTGTGTGGCGTTTGCATGCTCTCCCTGTGCTTGCGTGGGTTTCCTCAGGGTACTCCGGTTTCCTCCCACAGTCGAAAAACATGCACAGTAGGCTAATTGGCTGTGTGAATGGTTGTGTGAGTGTTGGCCCTGCGATGGCCTGGCGAGCTGTCCAGGGTGTACTCTGCCCTCGCCCAGAGTCGGCTGAGATTGGCGCCAGCCTCCCCACAACCCTAAACAGGATTAAGCAGCTTAAAAAATAAATTAATAAAATCCTTTATTATTACTCTATGTTCTTTACTCAGATTTGACAGGCCCAAAAAAAAAATGAGCAGGACCTCTAATATAACACCAATCAGTAATATTCTTTAAACAGCATAAGCATGGGCAGCACGATGGTGTAGTAAATAGCATGTCCTCCTCACAGTACGAACGTCCTGAGGTTGAGTCTTGGGTGTTCCTGTGTGGAGTTTGCATTTTCTCCCTGTGCTTGCGTGGGTTTCCTCCGGGTACTCCGGTTTCCTTTCAATTAGACTAATTGTCTGTTCCAAATTGCCTCTAGGTGTGAGCGTGAGTGTAAATGGTTGAGTGTGTTGCCTTACGATGGTCTGGCAAACTGTTCAGGGCTTACCCCACCTTTGCCAGTGTCGGCTGAGATAGGCTCCAGCCTCCCTGTGACCCTAATAGAAGGATTAAGCGGTTCGGCAAAAGAGTGAGTGAGTGCAGTGAGTAAAGATTGTGGATGCTGGCCAGTAGAGCTGGTTGCAGGCCAGAACACATGGAAACCTGCCATAAAATGCCATGAAAGTCCACACAGAATCGATATTTCCTACAAAACGAAAGTTTTGTTTTTTGAGTACTACTTTTAGATGGATAATCTAATAATGTCTAAAACTAGAGTTTGATACCATAAAACATATTTAAATACTTAATTTTAAAAGGGCACTTTTATCCAAAGCATATTGTACAAGCAGGCCACAGTAAAGGGTTATATCTGTGTGGAATTCCTCTATGTTTCTCTTGGGAAACAATATAAAACAGGTCAATCGCTCTGACCTATTAAGATTGTTTCTGTTTCACCCACTCTACATATTAAAGTTCCCAATTATGGAAACAATCTCTTCATCCAAATATCTGGTGAAAATAGATTCAGGAGATACTTCACTGGACAATCTTGACATTAGCTCATTGAACATGTATCATAAGGCAAATATATTACAAAGAAAAGTCCATTGTTGGTCTGAGAAGCAACTATACAAGACATAAAAGCAGTGTTAGATCACCGCTGTCACTCTTCGTCTTTGTCTAAGTGGAGATCTACAGATGATGTACTTTCAGCAGCCAAGCTGTGAAATGATCATTGTAATTCATCACTCTCCTTCTATTCTCGGCCAAACCACTTTATTAAAGCTGGAAGAGTTGAGTTCTGACATTAAAAGATGCATCAAGAAAAAAAAAGTTTCCCATAAGGCTATTTCGGATCTCTCAGCTATTAATCCTACTCGTTTTTCCAGTTATTGAGCATATGCATGTCTTTCTACTTTCCAAAGCTGTTTCCCACATTTCCAAGGGAGCGTCACTATCAGTCCTGTGGCGTCAGGCAATCTGGGAAAAAGGCATCATTCCAGGAAGAGTCACCAGGCCTGCTATATCTCAATCTGTCCATTAGAAGACTACGGGGGTTGGAGGGAACTGTAAACCCAGTACAAGTTTCTGACATTGCTTAGTTACTTTGTTACAAATATACCATGATTAATTCAGAGTGGAGCTTGATGACACTAGCTGAAGCCTGGCATGTGTGTGTGTGTGTGTGTGTGTGTGTGTGTGTGGACCATATCAAAGCAGGTTGCTGGCGTCAGGTGCCTGAGTGCTCTGGGGGTGCTTCCCTGTGCTCGGCTAAACACAGCAACCACACAGGCTAATAATACTCTGGCAATGACACAAGCTATCCCATTTCCCAGAACAGGGATCTGTTCCACTGTCACCTTCGCACACAATACCTCTACTCAGACCATGCTCATAATTAATCGCACACACACACACACACACACACACACACACACACACACACACACACACACACACACACACACACACACACA
>JAQMYF010000015.1:15700723-15719564 GCA_030014195.1 Neosilurus mollespiculum
GAGAGAGAGAGAGAGAGAGAGAGAGAGAGAGAGAGAGAGAGAGAGAGAGAGAGAGAGAAGGCACCGTGTAGTGAATATAGAGCTGAAAAAAACTGTCATGCTGCAAAACTCAGCAACGGATGACGGTTGTCACAGACGCACCACTGAAAACATTTCCTTAACAGAAAATCCAATACAATACAATCCCATATGATTGATTCAAGTGTTTTAATTTAAAAAATGCATCTTCCTGCATGCAATAACTTTTAAAATTAGTATCAGTAATAAACAGAGAAATTATTCTCAGCAGTCTTGTTTAAACCAAATCTACTAGCGAGCTGGCCAGTACGTTACAACAGAAAAACTGAATATGATGACAGGGGAGGTGTTGAAGTGTTCACCTGATGTATTAAGAGAAAACAAAGATATCTCTTCTGTTATGCATGCTACAGTAAACAGAAACCATGCTCACCTTTGTAAGACAGATACACTCTGGGGGTCGGGCGGAGGTTGCCATGACAACTGTGCGCGCACACACTCAGTAGGAGGAGGAGGAGTGGGAGGAGGGCCTGGGTCGTCTCCATGGAAATGACAGCAGAGTTAACCTTCCGAGACCTGCAAGGTGGCATCAGAGAAGTTCAAGAAAAGTTCCTGGCAAACACACTAAACAACAATCGTGTGCAGTGTGAGTTCGTTCCAACAAGTTTCCATAAATCAAAAAGCACCATTAAGCAGCAGTTTTATTAAAAAAAATAAATAGAAAACAGCCTCGAGTCTTTAACCAGAAAGTTGAACACACCCTTTATAAGGCGATGAACCAAATTACAGGCCAGGCATGGGTCAGCGCGCATGTGACGCACTGCCTCTGCTTCCTTCCATATGAAGAGGTTGTAAATGTAACACAAAAAGGAAACAAAGCCTTAAAAGGGGTGTGTTTGCTATATATCGCCAAAGGGTATTCCAGGGTGCTTTAGGGAGCAATAAAGTTTAGTCTTTACACAAAGCTTCATACTTTGATTTAGATCATTTAGAAAAAAAATTAAGACAGATCATGAAACAAACAAACAAACAAATAAAACCCAGTACTAATATTATTTAATTATTCGATTTTTTAAGTCTTCTACCTTTTTAATCACAACATCTGAACCCACACTTCCACAGCATGAGCAGAACCAGAGCTCTTGCTCTACTGGGAAACAGTATCAGACCTTTCAGTGAAAAGGGACACGCTCCCATGAGAGATTATAGAAGGATGCACTTTAAATTGAAAGGTCTCTTAGGTTCGGCAGCCAATGCAAATCCCTGTCAAACTCGGTCCTTTAAATCTTAAACTCTTAGTCTCAGCCAGCGGGTGACCACAAACACGGGGGCCTCGGTAGCTTCTGTCTCCACAGTCACATTGCAAAAGAGAGAATAAAAACAAGCAGCACATATCTGTGCTTGGATGTACGCTAATGAAAAGTGTTCTGTTGAGCCACAATACATGCTTCACTTATTTACCAAACCGTTTAATTCTATTAGGGTCACAGGGAGCCTGGAGCCTACACCCTAAACAGCTCGCCAACACACACACACACACACACACACACACACACACACACACACACACACACACACACACACACACACACATCTATTCACACTCACTCCTAGGGGCAATTTGAAACAGCCAATGTGCCATATGTGCATGTCTTTGGACTCTGGGAGGAAACCAGGGTACACCGAGAGAACATGTAAACTCCACACAAAAATCCGAGCCCAGGATTCAAACCCAGGACCTTCTTGCTGTGAGACAGATGTGCTATGCATGGCCATTAAGCCACCATGCCACCCCATAACTGCATACAGTGCCTTTAATATTAGTTTCATTGTACTGAATACTTCAGTGGTTAGTATGCTATAAGTTGAACAATTGAATATTCTAGGATTTTGTCGACGTAAGAATATTTGTAATTAGGCCAGCGGCATGGTGGTTAGCACGTCCACCTCTCAGCAAGAAAGTCCCCGACGCGAAGGTGTTTCTATGTGGAGTATGCACGTTCTCCTTGTGCCTGTGTGGGTTTCCTCCAGGTACTCTGGTTTCCTCCCACAATCCAAAAACATGCCCATTAGGTAAATTGACTGCTCTAAAATGCCCCTGGGAGTGAGTGGATTGTGAATGGGAATGGTTGTGTGTCAGAAATGCTCTGTGATAGTCTGGTGAGCTATTCAGGGAGTACATGGCTAGCATGTCCGGCTTTCAACAAGGGTTCGAGTCTTGAGCTCAGGGGTTTCCGTGTGGAGTTTGCATGTTCTCCCCCATGCTTGTACTCCAGTTTCCTCCCACAGACCAAACTGCCTCTAGGTGTGGATGTGAATGTGTAAGCCCTGTGATGGACTGGCAAGAGTGTACCCTACCTTCACCCAGAGACGGCTGAGATAGGTTCCAGCTTCCCAGTGACCCTGGTAGGATTAGGCAGTTTGACAACTTGATGGATGGGTGAAAGCAGGCCAGTGGAATATAAAAAGCAACAAGAAGTGTGGAATGTAAAGTGCTGGAAAGGCCTAAGCCAAATTTCTGTTGCTTTAATAAATCAAGTGAACCCGTGACACCGGAGCGATGTGTTCTTTATTTTTTGATGATTAATATAGTTAGCAATTAATCTGACATGCAGTACATATCTAAATAAGGGTGTTTATATCATTTCTAAAATGTTTGTGACTTGAGATAATCCATGATGCGGTAGCAGAGCTGCATACTTCACTGTTTGCTGTATGATAATGTTTGAAAAAAGACATCTCGAGAGCTTTTAAGATTAAAAGAAGAAGAAACTTGTGTGCAAACAGTTTTCCTTTTATCTGCTGAATGCTACAGGAATGACACTTATATGACACTACAGACTTCTCCCTGCAGCAGTGTGTTTATTGTAGATATTCTTCTTTCTTACACATATTCTTCCACATGGCTGTGGTCACTACAGAACTGGAACTTTTTGGGCGAAACATAAATGTGTCTGTACTATATCTTTGAAAAAGCAAGGTGTGTTCTGTGTGGCCTACAGAATACCTATCTTTAAAATCCTGCACATGTCTACTTACTAATTATGAGCCACAAGTGGTAGAGCATGTGTTATTATCTGTGTGTGTCGTGTGAGTGTGTTTATGTGTAATGAGACCACACCTGGACGCACACTAAGCATGAAGAGGCGTACAGTATATAACGCAGACAGACCTCTCAGAATAGATTGAAGTCTAAAAAAACAAGGTTTTCATTTAGAGGCGAAAGAAAAATAAAACAAAAGAACCCCTTAAAACCGTTACCACATAATGTGTTCTTTTTTTTATATATTAGATCCAAAATCAAAGACTCACTCACTCACTCACACATTTGCCAAATCGGTTAATCCTATCAGGGTCGTGGGGAGGCTGGAGCGTATCTCCGCCAACATTGGACAAAGGTGGGATATATCCTCAACACCTTGCAAGACCATCACAAGGCCAACATACACACACATACCCATTCACACTCACACTTTGGTAATTTTTGAACTTTTGAAACAGTCAATTAGCCTAAAGTGCACATATTTGGACTGTCGGAGGAAACTGGAGTACCTGGAGGAAGCCAATGCAAGCACGACAAGAACATGCAAACTCCACACAGAAACACCCTCGCTCGGGACTTGAACCTAGAACATTCTTGCTGTGAGGCTGACGTGCTAACCGCTACACCACCCCCCAAAACACTGACTGATTGCCTACTGATTGATTGATTTTATACATCGCTTATCCTTTGCAAGCCATAAGCTATAGCCAATCAATGTTGAGAATGGACAAATCCCCAGTCGATCATCGGGCTATATAGAGAAACAGGGGGAAGATGAAGCCTATCCCAGCTGACTCCGGGCGAAGGCGGGGTACACCCTGAACAGCTCCCCAGTCTGTTGCAGGGCCAACACACACAACCGTTCGCACTCACACCTAAATGCAATCCAGAATCACAGAATAGCCTAAACACGTCTTTGGACTGTGGAAGGAAACCAGAGCACTTGGTGGAAACCCATGCAGGCACGAGGAGAAAATGCAAATCTCATTACTCACCGAACCACTTTATCCTTTTATTAGGGTCATGGGGAGGCTGAAGCCTATCTCAGCCAACAATGTCTCGCCAGACATTCGCAAGGCAACACACCCTCACATTCACACCGAGGTGCAATTTGGAACAGCCAAGTAGCCTGGCCTGCATGTCTTTGGACTGTGAGAGGAAACCAGAGCACCTGGGGAAACCCATTCAAAGTACAGGGAGAACATGCAAAATCTACACGGAAACGCCCTCGCCGAGCACGGGACTTAAACCCAGGACCTTCTTTCTGTGAGGGGAGGGTACTAACCACTACACCACCATGTCCCCTTATATGAAGAAACAGATGGATAAACAACATGTCTCTCATATGCCTATCAAAAACATGATAAACCAAAATTCCAGAGTGTTCATTTAAGCAATCTAACAGCAGTCGATTCTTATCTGCTCAGGCGATGCCTTGCTCCTGCAGAGTGCTGGTAATTCACCCATGCGTGGTGAGCAAACATGAGGGTGTTTGTTGATGCAATGGCTGAATTTCAGGGTCAGCACGAAATGAAGTCTTGCTTAAAAAAAAAAATGTGACAAAGGTTGAAGGCAGTCCCTTTAAAGCAAATCCTTCTTGTGATAAGGAATGTAGAGTCCTCAAACAAAAGATCCACCAACAAATGAATGGTTTAAAGGATCTACCATGTAAAAGTCTGTGAAAGACGACAGCAGCAGTGACGGCATTTTTCATGAGGCCTTTTTTTTTTTTTTTTTTAAAGAATGTGTTTCATGTTAATAGTGCTCTCTTATCACACAAAAAGATCAGTAAGTTGAGAGCCATCAGTCTCAGTAATGCACACGGATAAATTACTCAAAGCTCCAGCTTAAAAAGCCTTCCTGTGCATTAAGTGAGGAAAAAGACCCCGAGTCAGCCATAACTAGTTCTGACCTATAAAGGAAACCTTAAACCCAAAAAGCCCAAAATCCTTCACAGGTAAATCAGTGGGGAAGCTGATCTGGCAAGTAAAGGGCAACTAATCCAGGCTTACAGGCAGTTCACTGTCCACTGCGAGCAGTTCCGACCGTTACATCTTTTCCCATCATCATCTGGGAAGTGGTGAATATTAATAAATGCAGAGTTGAATACTGGTGTGTACTTTGAGCCTCATTACCTCGCTGGATACAAGCACATTTCTTGTAAATCATTCACAAAATCCTTTACACAAGAAATTTGCTATTCATGACAGTCCAGTCCATAAACCGTGGGATAAAGGGACGGTGCTTTCAGTCTCAAAGCATAACAGTCTAGTAATTCTACTAGCACATACTACCAACACACACACACAACCATTCACACTCACATCTAGGGGCAATATGGAACAGTCAATTGGCCTAATGTCTTTAGACTGTGGGAGTCTTTAGACTGTGGGAGGAAACCGGGGTACCCGGAAGAAAATCACACAAGCACGGGGAGAACATGTAAACTCTACACAGGAAAACGCTCGAGCACAGGACTCAAATCCAGGACCTTATTGTTGTGAAGCAGATGTGCTAACCACTACGCCACTGTGCTGCCCAAAGACATAACTATGGAAATTTCTGGAACTGGGTCGTTAGTGAACTGTCAGTGATGTACCCATCATGCACAGAGGCTATTATACAAGCTTTTTTGAAGGCAGTATTATGGTCTGCAGTTGTTTCAGTTGGTCAGGTCTAGACTCAGCAATAGGATGGTCCTTAAAGATCAAGTCGGAAAGTCTAAGCTCCAACCCCTGAAATGAAAAACTAAGTAGGCAAACATCACTTAATTTGCATAAATCCAAGATGGCCACCCGGAACTTCATTTTACCATATTCTGACCACTAATTAATATTTTGGAAGGATTTAAAGTGCTAAATTACTGTTTTCTGGGTCAAGGAATCCATTAGAACACATTTCGAGTTGATTTGAGTATTAGTTCATTAGTCTAGTATTGTTACAGTCACAGATACCATTGACAACATTCCCTTTTCATAGATTAATTTGTTTTCTATCAATTCTAATGTTACAACTTTTATTTTCATTCTTATATGCTTGGTTTATTCGCAGACAAAAAACACCTCGTGGGGATCCTCAAGGTGAAATTTCAAGGTCGTTGAGGGAGGGGTAAATGTTGTCCGATTGAGAAAAAAAATTCACCAGGAAAGTTTTTTCAGCTATTTCAACGAATTTCAGGGGTTTTGGTTTAGACTTTCTGACTGTCGATTTTTAAGGACCACCCTACTCAATTTACTGAATGAATGAGTTATCAAATCAAAATTCAGACTCAAATTGTGAAAGACATAAGGAATCATTTTCACACTTGAACCAGCCACAGATTCCTAGCCCCACTGATACTCTTTGGGATGTGTAAAGAAGACTTTGCAGAGTAGTTCGACTCACCCATCATCAAAACAAGATGTCAGCAACAAAATAGCACAACTCTGAATGATGTGAAGTTGCGTAAGGTTGTTGCAACAATCCCATGGCAAATGCAATCCGTAATCAAAGCGAAATATAAGAAAAAGAAACAAAATATTAGTGTGTGGCATTTTTGGGCTGGTATAAAATGACCATCTGTAGCCCATCTTTTTAGTCTTTGCTTAAGGTGCACAAACAAAGTGTGTGTCTAAGAATACTATATAGTCAGGAAGTGTTCACACCTGTATAACATCTGTTTAGTGCTGCAGCAGTCCTATTGCGTTAGCTAATAGTAAAGACAAAAATGTAGTAGTATATGTGTCTGCACACTGTAAATCAAGGTAAATCATATTTCAGGTGCATTATATCTGCATAGACACCATGGTTTCTTTTGCACTTTTAGTAGGAAATGCCCAAGGGGCATATTCATTAAGCCAGACAATCACAATACACAAGTTATTTTTGTCATGTGTAAGTCTAAATCCTCCTTAGATCCAGTTAGTAAATCAGCTTCCACATTTTTGTGGCTGTTTATCAACTTGAATGTGTTGCCTACACAAACCTTTAGGAAATCAGTGCTTTACAGGTTAAAGAGATTTACACTGCAGAAAAAAAAAAATTACATTCATTCTTTTGTGCTAGAAGTGAAAATATCGGTTTCATTGGAACTATTTACGGTGGCTTGGTCTGACTCACAGCAAGAAGGTCCCAGGTTCAAGTCCTGGGCTTGCATTTCTGTATGGAGTTTGCATGTTCTCCCTGTGCTTGTGTGGGTTTCCTCTGGGTGCTCCAGTTTCCTCCAACAGTCCAAAGACATGCACATTAGGCTAATTGGCTGCTCCAAATTGTGAATGGTTGTGTGTGCTGGCCCTGTGATGCCCTGGCAAACTGCTGAGGGTCTACCCTGCCTTCACTCAGTGTAGGCTGAGATAGACTCCAGCCTCCCAGTGACCATAGTAGGATTAAGCGGTTTGGCAACAAGTGGAACTATTTTGATTTTGAGTTTTTGATTTTGATATACTGTATACGTGATACACAAGTAAAATTACTGCCTCTGCATTTAACCCATCCAAAGTGAGCACACACAAGTAAGCAGTGAGCACACACATTGCAGTGCCCAGAGAGCAGTTGGGAGTTAGGTGCCTTGCTCAAGGGAACTTCAGCCATGAGAGTAGAGGAAGGAAAGGTGCAGTTCACTCCCCCACCACACATTTTCCCTGCTGGTTCGGGATTCGAACCAGCGACCTTTAGGTCCCAATCCCGGTTCTCTATCCATTAGACCCTGCCTGTCCCCCAATTTAGTACTACATTACCATAATGGGCAGGGAAAACTAAACAGATATAGAAAAATTCCATAAAATTCATAGCAAAAGCAGCCAAAAGTAACACCTGACTACAAGGAAAACAGAACGAAAAACAGAAGCTCTGTATTGGTTTACTTTGCAAAAGCACCCTTGCAGTACTTATTCACAAAATCCAAATGACTCCATCAACAGGGCTTGCAAATTCCTGTCAGTTAATTTTTACTACTGGGCTATCAAAATGTAACACTGTGCTGCCTGAGGAGCTACTTGATATTATACTCTTACGTGAAATCAAGTTCCCTTCTTTACTCACCTTGTGCACTCTTATAATTGCTATTTGAGCAAAAGTGATTGTGGGACAAACCAGATTTTAATTGTGATGCGTTAACAGGAATGGTAACGTCACTGGATTGTGTCAACACCACAGAAAGAAATTCAAGGGAGGGTTTTTTCCTGTACTTCTCTGGGTAGTGTATAATGGGCTTACTTCTCCTCTCGTCTCCTTTTTAATTTGGTAAACATACGTAGTTGGTGCAGTGCTGCCACCCCTGTAATGGTAGTTTTCACTTCATTTATTTACTGTTGCTAACCCTGGGTTTACACTGTGCCACGATGTCACTGACCTTAACGGACTTTAACAGAGCAATAACAGACATTGATGCACCATGGTAGGGGACCTTGATGAACTTGGCAACACGATTCCTTCAATTTTCATCTCCTGGATGCACCCTGACTCCTTTTTATTCTCCAATCGTGCCCATAAATCGTGGAGCTCTGTGCTTTTTTCAGTTATGGAGATTGCCGACATCGTGCCCCAGTGTAAACCCAGGTTTGGTGATAAGAATTTGAAGCTAATTGCTGACATGACTTCATGTTTGTGTGCAATGAGGAGGCAACACATGGATTTACTCCAATATTTAAGCTCTACTCAGCCAAAAAAGACTGAATGGTGATTGCTAAATATTCGTTCATTTTCTAAGCCGCTTAATCCTAATTAGGGTCGCAGGGAGGTTGGTGCAATGCGGGTACACCCTTCGACTATACCTAAATTTCTACATTAAGAAAAATATTTTTTACTCGGGCTGATTCAGTTTCTTTCAGGCAACCAAAATTTGAAGAGTGTCTGCCTCAATCTGGCTGGTGATGTAGTGGTTAGGGTGCTGGGCTCATGACTGAGAGGTTATGTGTTCGACCCCCACCATGCTAAGACGCCTGGGCACGGACTAAACGACAAGTGTGCCTCTGTCCGCCTGGTATAAATGGGTACCAGTACAAATACTGGGAAGGTAACATGCGATGGACTAACATCCCATCCAAGTGGAGTTGAACTCCTAGTCGCTTCACGCTACAGAAACCAGGACAAGCTACCGCTGTGATGAGCCACTAGGCTCGGGTGTACCTGCCTGAAAGGTTACTAGAGATTTAAAAATTTTGCAAGCTATAATTAACAATTAATATCCAGGTATCTGCATGCTTGCCAGCAATACAGGATAGAATTAAATAATATATCATAATAAAAATAATATTCATCAACTAAAATGTGTTTCTTAACTGTATTTTTTTGTGTATAGATTTAAAGACTTGTCTCATGATCCAAAGTTGACTGTCTTTGTTCCAGCTTTAAAACATCCTGGAGTTCAAGACCATCCTATTAACCAAAGCCTTTTTTCCTGGTGAGAGAAGAATGGATAGAAGCATGGGAAAAGAACTATAACAAACAACTCCTGAAGCTGTGCTCCCTCCTGGCTGGCATTAAGTGGAGAGTAAGTGCTGTTAGTAGTGACAGACTATGTTTTTCTAGGCCAGCTTCTCTCAGTAGGCCTGTAAATGGTGGTACATGAGGACAAATCGAAGGTCGATGGGATATTGCTGGTACACATATTCCAACGTCTTTTATAATATGACAAATTAAAGCTGTGGCAGGATGAAGTTCCAAAAAATCACAAAAGAAAGAGCATGTGACAAAAATCACAATCTATCCAATAGGACGATGATGGATCCTTAATGCTTTTTGGGATTTTAATGGATGCTTGTATTTCTATAAAGGCCAAGATGGCTATGAAGGTCAACTAACTTGTCTGTAGCTAACCAGCCCCATACACAGCAAGCTACAATGCAATGTGTGTTCGGACACCTTTCTACCACAGACAGCTTTAAAAGTTTCTGTAGCTTGTGCTACAGTAGGTCTTCCGTAGTATCAGACCACACCTAGTACCATTGGTAGGTACTTACTACACATACCAGGAACACTCCACAAGACTTGATTCTTTGGAGATATACAGACCCAGTCGTTTAGCCATCACGGTGTGGCCCTTGTCAAAGTCACTCAGATCCTTAAGCTTGCTCATTGTTTCTGCTTCCAACACATCAATATTGAGAACTGACTGTTCACCTGCTGCCTAATATGTCCCAGGCAATGCAGATTCCCTTGCTTAAAGATGGAGGTTTGTGCTTTGACTAAGACATTCAAACTGCTCCAGTGTATCTTTAGTAGTATGTTTACGGGCATTGCCTGGCTGTATAGAAACCCCTTGCCCTAGTGTCAGGTTTTTTTTTCTAAGCTTGTCCTATGTTTGTCTCCTTTCGACTAGTACTTAACCCTGATCAGTTTCCAATTCCCTGCTTATGAAAAGCACCCCCACGAAAGCCTGATACTACCAACACCATGGTTCCCTCTGTGAATGTTCTCAGAATGATGAGCAGGTTTGAGTTTCCACCACTTGTATCCCTTTGTGCCAAGGCCAAAGATTTAGTTTGGTCTCATCAGAACAGATGCGAACTAGAAGTTTTCTAGGTTCTTCTTGTCACTGTTCCATAAAGCCCACCTTTGTTCCATATGACTTATATATATGACTTTCCGTTTTTGACAAATATTATAAAATATTTCTGCTGGTGGGAGTGTCTGTACCCCCGTGGTCTATTTTTAATGGATAGATTTATTGTTCTCCACAGGATGAACAGGAGCAGGTGGATTAAAATTGAGATCATGTGACGCACTGGTAGACTCCATTCATATTACTCATGTGACTAATCATGCAGTCAGAACTAGTTTCACAGTGATGGCATGAAAGCTGCAATCATGACTTTTTTATTTTGAAATAATTTTGCAAACCATATTTAGCTTTCCCCTTTATTTCAGTAGTATGAGCTATTTTGTGTAGTTTCATGATATAAAATTCCAATTAATTCCTGTTTCAGGTCAACACTACAAAGTGTGGAATACTGTCACTGGAAGTGAAATAACCATTTAAATGCAAAAAATTAAAACGTTTTTTCAGAGTATGATCAGACCTCAGACGATGCTGATCACCACATTCCTATCGTAATAAGTAATATACTGTATAATATGTACAAATTAGCATATACTACACAGGAATGGTTCGATCTGATTGGTTCACTATCTGGGAGAATAATAGACATTTTCCTAAATGGCTAATACATGAATGGAAATGACGCACACACACTTACGGTTTGCCAGGAAGCCTTCAATGTGAGATCCTGGCAGATGTTCAAATGCACACCACTACAGACATAAAAGTGACTAAACAGAACGACATACTTGTGCTATGTCTGCCAATAAGAATACAAGAGGTCAAGAATACTTAAAGGGAGTACCAAACATTATTTCTCTAATAACTATTTTAAAAAGGAGAAGGTTCTACACGTGTTCTTAAATCAAGTGCTTTTATGGGAATAGCCTTGTTAATTGCAGCTTGGAAAAGTTATGGTTTTTTTACATGTATGCATATTTCCAATATTCAGATAATTGAGTCCATGCCACAGATCAGGGAATCATGGCGCCTTTCCAGGAGTGTGTCAAGCCACTTCACTGGACTCTGGTGCTATATTAAAGCAAGGCAACGTGCTGAAATTTACAGGCCCTTGCTAAGCTTCTCCACCTCAAATATCGGATTCACCATCTCTCTTCAAAGGCTGCTAAACACCAGAGGTCTTGTACAGCACATGTTGATGTGACCACGACTCACAGCCATATCATTTTCACCTCAAGAGTACCGCCACTGGTATGACACTAAACAACATGTAACAACTCCATCAAAATACGAAAGCAAAGAGCGTGGCATGAAGCTCAGGTGTGATAGAAGAGAATATAACACATGTACGCTTACTGTCAAAAAGAACCCGAATCTAGTCATTTTTCCAAGACCCTTAATAACTGGGCTTGGTCTTCCTGCTGCAAGATGAAACCTGATCAAAAGAAGATCTCAAACGAACAGTTGTTTCAGGAATTATAATGCAGGTGCCTCTGCTTCCAAAGGGGATAACAACACGGCACGCCTGGCAGCACAGTAAAACTGGGGCTCTTGCATCATGTAGAACTTATGTAGTCTATCACACACACACACACACACACACACACACACACACACGCACTAGCTCAGCCAGTCTCTGCTTATAATCCCCATCTCTCTCAGAAGAGCCCGATCTCTCAAACCTCTTATGTCGTAATACTCCAAATCAAGACAGAGAGCATTAGAGGGGACTTTACTCAGGGGAGGGATCTGTGCACATCACATTCCAACACCTCTTTTGATGGACCTCACTCTTTTCATTTACATGATAAACACCGGATTCCTTAGTCATTATCCAGCCCTTGTAACAGGCTCACCTATTCATAGCCCACAGCTGTTCTCCAACATCAGGCTGCTTTATGAGGGAGCCCAATTTTTGTCATGTTTGCTTTGGTATTTTCCAGGATTAAGTGCAGTGAGTTATGAGTTATGAAGTGAGCCATGACCGGACATTTGTTTGTTGCTAAGCAGCCCGTGTACTACAGCCTTCAGGGAAAAAAAATAAAAAAATACTCGGTTCAAAACAGAAAAACTTTACAACACATGGTTAATTAACAAACATGAGTGTGGGATACTGTAATACTGTAAGAAGGGTAAAATCTCTGTTTTACACACATGTTGGTTCAAATCTCTGCTGTTTACATATAACACATACACTATATGAAATCCCATTATCAAATACTGTCTTGTGTCTCATGTCCACAGTCTGCACTGAAGTTAAGGTTTCGTTATGTTGTAATATGTTGTTACATGTGCACTGTGATGAGAGGGGTTGAATGTTGTTTCAACTCACTATGTACTTCTACACTGTTGTTGAAGACAATAAAGTGAAGTACTACAGACCTGTTACTAAATCGAAATATTGTCACTAGCTTCCCTGAACTCACCACAGTTTACGCACAGGTCTTATAGAGTGCTTGGAGTAGTCTCTTTGATATGACTTCATGGCTCAACTTTCTTTGGTCTTTTCCACCCTTTCAATAAAGAGAATAGACTCACTGGCTGTCCATGTGCTTTGAAATGGATTACAGTAGGTCTTTGGTTGGCAAAGGCTCAAGGAATCCTTAGAATGGTGGCTTAATACCCCCTGGGCTGACAGCTGCAGGGATAAACCACCCTTGCTCACTGTCATTGACGCCCCTGTGTTGTGCCATTCCCCGTAAAAGTGGCACCAGAATTAGGAAGGGAGAGTGGAGGAGATTGAGGTGAACATACTGAAGTCTTGTCAGGTGCTTCGGCTTTTCAAGTGTACAACGATATACTGTATCCAACCAACAACGCTTTCCAATTTCAGATTTTTTCGAAGTCTATTACATAGATTTAGGCACTGTCTAAAAGCAAAGCTCCCATACCATTTCCCATTTTTTGGTGGGAACTCTCAAACCCCATGAGGAAAAATGAGGAAGGCGAACATGCAATCTTAGTCCCGACATGTAAAGTACACCACTTAGAAACCATAGGTTTAGACAACATTTCTGTAGCACAAGAATATCATGAGATGTTTATTTATTTTGCATCATTAACGATGACGTCACATCACGTGACCCGAGCATTATACGCCTCTTGTTCTCTATATTACTCTCTCCAAGAAAATTTTTCTTATGTTTTTCCTTTGTCGAGATATAAACACTTCAAAGATTAACACAGGGTTCCCGTGTACACGTGTCCAGGAAGGACAGAGGGACATAAGGACGGACAGACGTACGCTATAGGTTTTTCTTGACATGCCAAAAGCATCTCCATGGTTAGACGCACTGTCCTTATCAACGGTGCTTTGTGCTGCATAGGCGCTCCACTATTAATCATTAAGCATTGAGTGTTTCCAGCTACAAAAGAATTTTCCATAGAAATTAGCATAAATGAGAATGCTTGGACAAACGTGATTTTGCCTTTAACCTTTCAACTCCACAGACCTGTTTTTTTTAATGATTATTTTAAAGCTACTCTTTAATCCACTGTTTTAAACCACTTGGTGAAAAAATACATAAGGGTTAAATATAAAAAAAGAGTATAATATTAATAGTTAATATGAAGTAGTCCGCATGAAAAGCTGCACAGAGAGACACTAAAAAGTAAAAAAGATGTAGGGAATAATCAGCCTAATTCATGGTGGAAAACTGACAATGTGACAACATGCGTGAAGCAGAATTCATTTTTTTAAAAGGCGATAGATGAAGCAGGATTTGATGTGAGACCTTACTTATTAGAAAAGTAACACCCTGCCACCTCCACTGAGGTATCACTAAATTATCACCCTTGCTTTCCCCTCTTCTTGAAACCCCACCCCCAAAGTCCCGTCTGACCTACGACTGACCCCCCAGAAGCTCTCCTGACGACCATCTCCAGGGACTTGTTGTATTTATGGAGAGCAACAAGGCTGTGTATGACTAACTCTGTATATACTTATGCATGTGCATGTGTTTGCATATGTGTTGGGACAAGGGGAATCCTGGCAACTGCCAGAAAGCAGAGCCACTGATGACAAATGGGAGACTGAGAGTGTGGTTGAAGTGATAAATAAAACCCTACAGAGTAGCCAAATTCATTTCATAAAAAGAAAATCCTTCTGACTTCAAATGAAAAAAATAGAAAGGGTATTTATTTAGCTCAAGATCTCATGGTCCTATTAAAAACAAATGATCATTAAAAAAAAAAGATTGGCATGTTTGTTGAATAATTATAATCATTTGAATTACTTCAACTATCATGAATATGTGAAAGGATGAAGCGTGAAGTTTTAAAAGAGTAATAAATAATAAATATATATAAAAAGCAGGTGGCTTACATAATTGGTCTAAAAAAATGTTAGTGGAAAGTGATAATGACAGTCTTCAAATTTAATGTCAGAAAAGCTGCTGTCATACAATCCAAGTGAGGCAGAACAAAGCAACTTGCTTGAGGTCAAACATATGTGCAAGTTTTCAGCTATAAATATTGTTGGTTGTGTCTTATTATTATTATTATTATTATTATTATTATTATTATTTTAATTAAAAAATAGCCCAAAGAATGTCTATAAACATTTGACAGCTAGCAAAAATAATTGCTCGATATATTCCATAATCCTCACTCGCACCTTTGCCGAACCACCTAATATTACTAGGGTTTCTGGAAGGCTGGAGCCAATCAAAGGCGGGGTACACCCTGAACAACTCACCAGACCAATGCAGGGACAACACACAGACAACCATTCCCACTCACATCCACACCTAGGGGCAAATAGGAATAGCCGATTAGCCTAATGTGCATGTTTTTGGACAATAGGAGGAAACCAGAGTACACAAAGAAAACCCACGCAAGCACCAGAAGGACATGCAAACTCCACACAGAAACATCCAAGCCCAGGACTCAAACCCAGGACCTTCTTGCTGTGAGGGAGATGAGCCACTGTGCCTCCCCTCTATAATGAATATGCATATTGAGTAATGCTCTCAGGTTTGTGAATTGTGCTTCCAAAAAAACTATTTCTATATAAACAACACAAAATTGAAGCTGTCCATCCATTCCATCTACTTTCTATATCACTTCATTGTTGATAACTAATCCCATCTGAAATAGGGTGAAAGGCGGGGTATACCCTGGACAGGTCAGTGCATGAAAGTGAATGCCTGTCTGTCTTTCTGTGTTCGCCTGCAGGACAGGCAGGCATTCACATTCACATTCATACCCATGAGCCATTTTGAATTACCAGCTGATATAATCTGCATGTCTTTAGACTGTAGGAGGAAACATGCAAACTCCACAAAAAAGGACCCCCGTCAAGCAGCAGGTTCAAACCCGGGGTCTGCCTGTTGTGAGGAAACAGAGCTAACCACTGCACCACAATGCTACCCATTTTCATATGTACAAAAAGAAAAAAAAGGTAAAAGATAAATAACCTGCACGGAGACAATAAGACATTATGTTTAGTTCGGGTCAAAGTGTGCTCCAGCTCGAGTAATGTGCTTCTTCGAAATAAAATATTCTCAAAATTACATGGCTGGGATAATAAAAATAATAATAATAATAATAGTAAAATGCACTCTATATAACTGCATGCCAGAAGAAATGGGGATATTTTGATTTTGAAAACTGAGGTAACATCAACCCAAAATCAATGAACTACAGCTATCTTAGACTGCCCATGACTGACAGAATAAATATTTAACAATGCTTGTTAGTGATCTCACAACATGCACTGGTGAGCTTGCCCAGAGAGCAAAAGTCTTGAGAACAAGATGCCTCCGTATTGATTTTTTTTTCCCCACTTTTTTCTTCAACCTTGAGTTTAGCCATATTAATAATTGAGGAGGCAGCATCCCGGGTGGCTCTCTGGATTCCACTAAATTTATGCTCTTGTGGGTTGATTTATATGATTTATGTCAGTCTGGTCAACACTGAGGTGCAAATTCTACAATGACTTAAAAATATAATAGATGCCATTCAAGTAGAAGCTAAAATAAAAGAAACTACATGCATCTGTATACCAAGTAGAAATGATAATAATAATAATAATAATAATACCAATAATAATCATTATTATTATTGTTATTATTATTATTATTATTATCATCATTATTATTATTATTATTATTGTTATTATTATTATTATTATTATTATTATTATTAATATTATTATTGCAATATTTGCTTTCTTTAACATAATTTACTTGCTCCTCAGTTCAGCAGTCTATGTGTACATACAGATGGAGCTGCTTATCCGACATTCAATATTATAGACAGACGGATAGATTGTTATTGTCAAGGGTTTTACAAAGAAACCTTTTACCACACATCCTAAAAAGATAAAAACAAGATTTATTCCAGGAGCTGATGCAACACGTTACATACAACGTGCACTCTCCGAAAAAACGACAACATATCTTTCCATTCCATCTTTAAATGTGCATCTATTCTAGCTTTGTAATATTTAATGATTTAATACATTACTGGACCCTAATTACAATTTACAGTAAAACTTGTGTGACACAATATATAAATACATCTACAGGATATACTAAAGGGTGTATAAGAGGTGCATTCTTGAGGGTACCACTTTAAGTGTCAAGCAATGGTACAGTTTAGCATGCTTTTTTCTAGGTGTGTAGTTATATAGGAAATAAATATAGTTGGGGGGGGAGGGGGAGTAAAATTTGACAGGCTATTCAGGCATATAATCAATGACAAATATTACCAACGTTACAAATTACTGACAATTGCCTAGTTTAGTTCAAGTACAATTCAACATTCAATAGCAACATAATAATAATAATAATAATAATAATAATAATAATGATAATAATAATAATAATAATAATAATGATAATAATAATAATGACAATAATGACAATAATAATAATGATAATAATAATAATAATGCTAATAATGATAATAATAATAATGACAATAATAATAATAATAATAATAATAATAATAATAATAATAATAATAATACAGTATTGGGGTGGAATAGTGGTTAGCACGTCTGCCTCACAGCAAGAAGGTCCTGGGTTCAAGTCCCGGGCTCAGCAGGGACATTTCTGTGTGGAGTTTGCACGTTCTCCCCAATGTTTGTGTGGGTTTCCTCTGGCTACACTGGTTTCTTCCCACAGTCCATAGACATGCACATTAAGCTAACTGGGTGTTCCAAATTGCTTCTAGGTGTAAACGTGAGTGCGAATGGCTGTGTGTGTGTCGGCCTTGTAATGGACTGCTGAGCTGTCCTGGGTGTACCCCGCCTTCGCCCAAGAGTCGGCTGAGATAGACTCCAGCCTCCACACGGCCCTGATAGGATTAAGCGATTTGGTAAAGGAGTGAGTGAGTGAGTGAGTGAATGAGAGTATTAAGGTTATGGAGTAATGCTTTATATTTTGGGGAACATATTATTATAATCACAAAACAGACAATAAACACAAACAGTGCAAAAGAACTTTAGCTGTGCTGGAAGGAGGGGGGGGGGGCTGTTCACATTGTGTGCATTTCACAATGGCACTGCTTAAATCTCAGGATTGTACATAAAAAAAAAAAAATCGTGATATGCAAAAAATTGCCAAAGCCAAAAACAAAATGCAATACATAAAGCAGGCAGTTTAAATATCTGATCGACTTTAACTCCCTGAATATTATAGTGACATCTAATGCAACGAATACAAGCATTACATATCTATTCAGTGTCTCCCTCTCTGTCCTTAAACCACATTCCTGCAGCAGGAGAATATCATTATGAAAGTGTCCTGCTGTTAAACATCAACAGGAAGCGACTCACTTCACTACAGGTAACTCCGGCGGCTCAGGCGCTCGTGCTGCCCGTTACATTCCGCGGCGTCGGTCGAAGCTATCCATAAATCCCAGCACACACAAAACATTCAACAACTAGCAAACGCGGCGTGTTTCTGTCCATCTGACGCTGGGTTTCTTTAGGACGAGTTACCAAAGTTTTCCTGCTTAAAAAAAAACAAAGTCTGAACAGACCAGAGCTCCGCGAACGAGTAAAACCGAACTCTGAGAGTCAGTCCATCCACAGACCTCCAGCCGGCCGCCAGCTCCGCAGTGAACAACCCACTCTGTGCATGGACAGGAAGAGAGGTGGCAGGTGCTCGGGGTGTGTGTGTGTGTGTGTGTGTTGGGTTGTCCTGCTACCTCAGTGTTAAAATCCACCCAGCCGTGTTAAGCAGTTAACCACATCCATGCCAGAGAGAGAGAGAGAGAGAGAGACATAGAGAGAGAGAGATAGATACAGAGAGAGAGAGAGAGAGAGAGAGAGAGAGAGAGAGAGAGAGAGAGAG
>JAQMYF010000015.1:15734509-15758848 GCA_030014195.1 Neosilurus mollespiculum
CCCCCCCCCCCCCCCCCCCCCCCCCCCCCCCCAGACAAGGCTGTTCTTTTCTATGAGTCTCATCCATCTAGACTGCATATTTCTGTCAGGTCCTGGGAGATGAGGCTAATTATCCAGCTATTCATCTTCTGCCTCTTTATCCTAATCTCCCATCCCTCGCTCAACCTCTCTGTGTATGCATACATGGGCTATTTTGGGGGGTGTGGGGGGTGACACACATTCACTATGAGCGTGTATGGGATTTCACAGTACGTGCTTGTGCATGAATGTGTGTTTTCAGGCATGTAAGATTGGTCATTCGAAGGCCGTCGGTATCATGATCTCATTTTTACTCGACTGTCTCATTTAAAGGCCCATCAATAGGAACAGCACTCTGACACATCTGAGTCCATTGGAAATCTGTGGACCAGAATTAAGCACAACATGTTTGTGGCTGTAATGGCAATGACAATCTAACAGCCATGCAAATTTAAATCCACACTTATGGCCTCTCTCCCTCTCCCTCTCTCTCTCTCTCTCTGTGTGTGTGTGTGTGTGTGTGTGTGTGTGTGTGTGTGTGTGTGTTGGCATTTATAATTCAACTAGCAGTTGTTCTGGTTGTGATTCATCTGGGCAGTCTAGCATCGCAAAGATAAATATCAAAGACATGGTAATGCTTTATAATATAATGACTTTCCTTGATTGCAGAATTAGGCATCTCACCTTGCCAGATGTCTACACCACAGCCTGTGGTAATTAAATCTCAACACTCCTTACGATAAAGCCTAGAGGGCCTTCATCCCCTCTCTCTCTCTCTCTCTTTTTCTCTCTCTCTTTTCCATTATCACCCTTCTCTCCCCTAAAGCTATTTAACTCCTGCAATGTGACATGAAAGTTGTGGAAAGTCCTGGGCTGTCAGGAGGCATCAGAGAGCTGTCGTACCCCGCGGTGCGAGTCTCCCCATACTGAAATGGAAACCACAGCCCTTTTATCTCTTCTCCTTGGAAGATACACTTTCATTCTCTCAAAGCCGACATATCTGAAAACATCAAGGTAGAGAGGAGTGATGGGTGCAGTCGGGGAAAACACGGCTTTGCACCGAGATGCTTCATTGCCCAGGCTTTATTATGACCATGAAACTACAGAGGATGTGTTATATCTATTCCTACGAACAAATAAGCCTGTAGGTTGGGCTGGAATTAATTCTATATTGATGTCTGAATTTGGGGTGCACTCCTCTTCATGACAGATTGAATGGATGTACGAACAAGGCCACTTCTGAAAAGAATTTAATGAGGTCTGGCTGTGCCTGGAGAAATTTGTCTCTCTCTTCAATACGGTTGTCCCCACAAGGTCATCAAATGAAGAGGGATTTACAGAACTTTGTGATCGTTTTATTAAGCCTCTTAAGAATCAAGGAGAAGAATCCTTGTGTTTGCATCAGCTCTAAGCCCCACTGGCATTATGATAATCATCATTCACATCTATTAGGATAGAACAAGATCACTCGTTCTTTCCTAGTGGAGATTGGACACGTGATGTACTATGCTGTGCTGGAGATGGAAAGATTCCTGCTTCAGGCAAGAGGCAGTATACTGTATCCAAATGTTTCTAATTAGAATATAATAGGAGTTCATATTACAAAAAAATGACATAAGCTGAAAAAAATTAACATTCGGAAATGAAACCATGTGCGAGTTCCGGTTGTTTTTGTGTGAGTGATGTATTTATTCTTAAAGTGATGAAGCAGAACAAAGGACAAACGACTCAGCTGTGATTATTAGGAAAAAAGAAAGCCATACTGAGATGCTCTTGTTGTTGAGTACAGTTCATGTGTACTAGTTCAGAATTCGTCATCACCACGTGGTGCATGTTCAAGTGGTTATGAATGCGACAGAATGGGAATTGTTTTTATCCCCATGAGAATAATTTTACTTTGACCAATATAAAGAAATGAAGAAGTGAGCATGGTGGTGTAATGGTAATTCTGTGTGGAGTATGCATATTCTCCCTGTGCTTGCGTGGGTTTCCTCCGGGTACTCCAGGAGTGTGATGCACAAATTAAGGGACAATTAATTTAAATGAAGGGGTTTGGTATGTTTTAAGGGCTAAATTAAGGTAAATTTAAGCACATTGTAAGTATATTCTGTTTTGTAGTGGTGCACTGTCTTATTTTGTCTCAGTAATTGCAATTATTGCACTAAAAGGACCATATATCACTGAATATATTAAAAAAAAAAAAGCTGATAAAAGTGATTAGCATGTCCACCTCACAGCAAGAAGGTCCTGGGTTCAAGTCCCGGGTTCGGGTGTTTCTGTGTGGAGGTTGCCTGTTCTCCCTATGCTTGATTGGGGTTTTCCTCCTACAAATCTAAACACATGCATTTGGCTAATTTACCCCCTGCAAAGGTTTGGCAATCTGTTCAGGGTGTACCCCACCTTCACCCAGTGTTGGCTGAGATAGGCTCCAGCCTCCCCACGATCCCAATAGGATTAAGCTGTTTGGCAAATGAGTGAGATGAGAATGAGAAATAAACACTGAATGTGTAAAATTACCACTTATATCGTATCGTCTGCTCGTAATAGGGGCTGTCTTGATTTTTAGTTACTGACACGCTGCAACACAGGGACTTAAAAAAACAACAACAAACAAACAAAACAAAAAAAACCCCAAAACAAAACCAGAGGAGTACCCTTTGTGGCACTGTTTATGTGTGTTCACCTAGTAATTACAATACTTCAGACATTTTACTGTCAGCTGCAGCACATAAAAGAGTTATTATCTAAGTGCTTAAACAAAATCATTTGAGTTTAAAATCATATTTTAATGTAAATATATATATTTTATACATATACTGTATGAATACAAATCTCCTATTACTGTACATTTTCTATTTATGCTCCCGTGTAGTATATACTACAGCAGCTATTTACCTCAGGCTTGAAAAAAAAAAACGTAAATCAGCAGAAAAGATGCTGTAATAGTTAACTCCAATTTTGTGTAAGACAAGGAATCATCAGCCAAAATTCAAAATGATGACAGACCTAGCTGTAAGAGACTAACAGAAAAAGAAAAGTAGGTTGGAGGTGGAATTTCTTTTTAAAGGTTCACTGCAATTAAAATATCAGTATGTTCATATTGAGGGTGTAACTGTGTCTCTAAAAAGTGAACATCTTATAAAGGCGGTGGCAGCAGCAGCGTGTAATCTCATAGGCGACGGATGTTCTTGGCTAGGTTATCTTGTCTGGGCTTGTGTATACAGGTGGTTCCTAACGGATGGGCAGTTAGCTTTTGTCAGACAGACTGCGAGTTAAGCTTGGCCTTTAGCCCCCATAATCTCAGTGAAAACAGGGCGAGAGGAATGAATGATCATACCGTGTCAGCATTAAAGCCGCGTCTGTCCGGTTCTCATTGAGATAAGGAGATACATACGAATACCTGCTGCTCGCCTGGCTGAATGCCTGCAGTGTCACACACTGAGACTTGTGTGGAATATGACACTGCTGGGATTAGTATGAGGACCTTTGCTTGAGTGTAAATAGGCTCCTAGGAAAGTTTAGCAATTTTATTAACAAATGTGATTTCACCCAAAGGTAAATTTAAAGACTGAATACATAGACATCTTTAAGATGAAGATGCCTGTGTGGTTTGATCAGGAGATGAAGATGATTAAAGGATGCATATTTAGTGGGTATAATTTCAGTCTGGAAAACACCTTGAGAAAGAGACTTGTGGTTTTCAAAGTCATCACTGCGGCATATCTTCTCTAAAACTGTGTTAGCAAGCACAATATATCAGAATCAGAATACTTTATTTATCCCCGAGAAAATTGTGTAAATGAGCCTCTATTAGGCTTTATTATTGATGGGAGTTCATTTTTATGCACTTCTTGCACCAGATCTCGTGTTTGGTGTATAATCTTTCACCTGGCTTGCTCAGGTAAGATTTAACACTTTGCTGTGGTGTAGAATTGAGGTTTCAAGACTGCCATTTCAACTTTCCCTTTATCTCTGTTTAGACCTGTCAGAAATACCAGGTTCTCAGTTCTGACAGAGAGTTCACCTGTCTCAGTGACGGCAAATTGAAATGATAAGCTGTCTTATTTTTTTTTCCCGACTTGAAACCAAAACTAGTTTCAGTGCAAGGGGGGAGAAAATGACAACAAAAGAAAACAGTTATGTGAAAGAGCTTTAATAAAGTATTTTTTTACCTCTTCTCTTATTGCTTTGTTGAACAAATCTCATCAATGCACTCATAAATATGGATGTTTAAAAGGTGCTAATAAATTAAATAAGGAATGAAACATACTAGGGGAGGCACAGTGGCATAGTGGGTAGCGAATCCACTGCGCAACAAGAAGGTCCCGCGCTCTGGTGTTTCTGTTTGAAGTTTGCATGTTCTCCCTGTGCTTGCGTACGCTTCCTCTGCATACTATGGTTATCTCTCACAGTCCGAGGACATACAAATTAGGCTAATTGGCTGTTCTAAATTGACCCTAGGTGTGAGTGTGTGTGGGCTGAGATAGGCTCCAACCTTCCTGCGACCCTGATAGGATTAAGCGGTTCGTGAAATAAGCGAGATGATGATAAAACATTCTGGTCAGTGCCTTTATAATCACCAGTGTGGATGGTTTAAAGGGAGGGGAGTTATTTCCAGAGAACAGCACATCCTGAAGTGTCTTGTAATTTTTATACCACAATGATTTCTCCCAAGGATTTTTAAATTATTATTATTTCCAAGAAAAAAAATATGCAAGGTCCTCTCTTCTTTCTTTCTTCTGTCACGTCCATCATGACAGATTCACTTCCACATATCCACAGATGCTAAACATATAACTTACAGAATGCTTAACCTTAAGTAAAAAAATAAATAATGAATTAATTAATAAATTACAACAAGCCAAATATAAGCTTGTGAAGTGCCTTGCAGGTGGCACTACTGTCAGTGTGGCTCGGCTTAAAAAAATACTCAACACCTTCTGATGACAAATCACACCAGAGAATTCAACAGTCTGTACATCAATGCACTCATTCTCTCACGTTTACCTTTCTATAATAACTGCTAATTCACAGGGACCTGCTTAGTGCATGCTATACGTAATATAAGAATAATAATAAACAGATTACAATGTATCGTTTTCATTTAAATACCCTACATTTTTGTACGTATGTTGAAGTTGTCTCCAGGAGTTTGGCACAGTGGCATAGTAGTTAACATGTCTGCCTCTCAACAAGAAGGTCCAGGGTTCGAGTCCTGGGCTTGGAAGTTTCCGTGTGGAGTTTGCATGTTCTTCTTGTGAATGCATAGGTCTCCTCTGGATACTCCAGTTTTCTCCCACAGTCCAAAGACATGCAAGTTAGGCTAATTTGCTGTTCCAAATTGTCCCTAGGTGTGAATGTGAGTGTGAATGCTTGTGTGTGTGGCCCTGTGATGGTCTAGCGAACTGTTCAGGGTTACCCCGCCTTCACCCAGTGTTGGCTGAGATAGGCTCCAGCCTCCCCTTGACCCTAATAGAGAGATTAAGCAGTTTAGCAAATGAGTGTGGAGTGAGTATCTCCAGGAGTTCCTAGTACCAGGTCTTTGTAACACTTTATAAGTAAAACAAATAGCTGTCTAAAGTAAGTGGTAGTAGGAACTAACTTGTCTTGCAGATGTTCCACATCTATAAACTTACAAAACAGCAGGCCTTGTTCCTCTTTAATAAAGGTGGAAAATTACTCTGATAGATTGCTGCTTTCCCTGGCTATAAACAGGTTCGGAAAGTGCATTCCATCCTGTATCTTCACTGCATTTCTACCTCAGGTTGGATAATGAATATGCCACAGTCACACAGTGGATCTGGGGGCTGAGACACCTGTTAGGAAGCCAGTGTTGATGCTTGAGGAAGAGCATGTAATAAGCACCTGACAAGGTGAGAAGAGTGTCACAATTTGTGAGGCTGTCCAGAATCCCATATAATAGGATGATTTCTCTAAAGGAAATGCCCCTGAGAATAATTGAGGTGCAGGGAAATTCAGTGCCTGCGGCTGTCTTTTATGACACGGTACATCTGTAGGCTCATCTCAAGGCCATCAAGTTAAAAAAAACATGTCCTTGTGAATTTAAAAAATACAGATCTGGACAAGCAACATTTCCAACACTAGGCAAAGATAAACGATCTGTTGACATGGAGGATTTCAGCTATAAAATACGTGTATGATAAGTATTCTTGACCTTGATTAAGTCTAATAGTAGAAAAATATTATAGCCCATGTTTATGGTCTCTTATGCCCTTGAGCTTCATCAATAGCACTAGAATTCCAATAATTCTGACCTGTCATTCAAACTGAAGCCCTACAGTGAAGGAAAAAAAAGATTTTTCAGCCTGTATGCAGTAGTGATTCTGGGAACTGACTAGAACAAAAGGCTTCAGGGGACTGAGGAGGCTGGGGAGGATATGCAGAGAGGTGCACACAGAGGAATCATGAGGCATCTGTTTGTTTCATCTATGCTGGAAGACAAAACAGGGGTGGGGAAAAAGGGATTTATTTACACCCCACCGATTAACGATAGCATAGAAGCATGTGCGTGTTTGTGTGTCTCTGTGTGTCAAGGATTATGTTCTGTAATATAGCGTTGAATGGGTTTTGATTTAGCTATAATAACTAGTAATGCACAAAAAAAAAAAAAACCAACATATTTGCAAAGACATATATGCTTGAACAATTTTATCTTGTTTATGTTATCAGAAGACAGATTTATATTTTACAGCAAGTCAACAAAATTTTCTCCTTGTTTGTATTTATGCAGATGCACATTCTGTATTTAGGTAAAGTAAGGTATTGATAGCATACCAGATTGCATGGTATTCATTTGTATTTATTTACACTTTGCAGTAAGTTGGCTCATCTGTAATTTTTTTTGGCTGACTATGGTCGCGACGATGCTGGAGCCTATCTCAGCCGATACTGGTCAAAGGCCGGGTACACCCTGAACAGCTCGCCAGTCCAGACAATTCACACGCGCACCTAGGGACAATTTGGAACAGCCAGTTAGCCTAAAGTGCATATTTTTGCACAGCTGGAGGAAACCGGAGTACCCAGAGGAATCCCATGCAAGCATGGGGAGATCATGCAAACTCCACACAGGATCTTCTTTGTCAATATACTTCGTAGAGTACTAACCTGTATGCATCGTGTGTGCGTGCGTGCGCGCATGCGTGCGTGTGTGTGTGTTGATTGTACTGTGCTCATTTATCACTTATTCATATTTAGTTATTTCTCATGTATGTACTTCCTGATTCATGCAGTGTGTTGTTCACCAACTAAAGTGGGCAATTAAGTATCTAATTAATGTCAGTAACATCTATGACAATTAAAAAGCACACAGTTTGTCATCATAATTATAGCTGTTACCTTAAACAGAAGTCTCCTGGCTAGGGAATATAAACATTGCTTTTTTATCTGACCCATATATCTTAATCTCAGCTGATGTATATCTGTGTCTTTGTATGACTGTGCTCCAAGGGGAAGAGGTTACCACACCCAAACACATCAAACCCACCATTAGTCCCCTCTTCTGGCCAAACACTGCCATAACAATACCATCACTCCACACCACTGTTAGGACATTCTGGCGTTTTTAATGTCTGTATTTTAACATAATGTTAATGATGACTAATAAATATTGATAATCTAATCATAGAATTACATAATAAAAATTACAAGGTTTCACTTATGGCTTACAGCAGAATATCTCTTTTTCTAAGATTCACCCATAATTCACATTGCTAGGAGCAAGAGATCATCCATCTGAAATGATTACTGTACAGTATACTAAATAATATAATAGCACAGCGTATTAAACGTTAAAAGTGAAAATATCATTAATGTGAGCGTAGTTAACGTATTAATATTAAAATACTTTCTAAAAATAAATGTTTAACAATAGAAAATGTGGGCGTCAGTAGAGCACAGTCAGTTTATTCAGTCAGTAAGCTTAGGGCACTTTGGGGGGATGAGAGAAATGAGCCATCCATTTCAAAGAATCTCTGAAAAAAAAAAAAAAAGAAAAAAGTCAACATCGGCACCTGAGTTTCCAAACCAAGGCTTTGGTCCAGTCCTTTTTTTTTCTTGCCTTTTTTTTCTTTTTAATTCATCAACTGCTTTCAGTGAGACAGTGCACCTATGCATTGAGCTAACTTCAACAATATGCATATAGCAAATAATATCATAGTTTTTATGATCCACACAGTATTGCAGGTGAATTCTTTGGTGCCATTTACTTAAACACTGAGCTGATTTTTTTTTTCCCATTGAGTTCATCACGGTGTCTACTGTTCATTAAAAAAGCTCCTCAAGAAATATGATAAGGTTCCACAACCACCTAAAAGAGTTTACACACTGTAATTAAGTAATCTAGGTAGTCAGTTGCTCATGTGACCTAGGTAGAGTTATCCAAAAAAAAAAGGTTATGTGGGATTGTTCATGTGGTACATTTACAAGAATCTGGAGCCAAGCTGATAAAAAGCACATAAACACTGAGTTCAGTATGAAATGAAATCCTGTCTTTAAATCTACTCTTTCCCAGTACATCTGTAACAGGTGCTTATGTGTAAGAATTTTACTCACTCACTCATTTGCCGAACCATTTAATCCTACTAGGGTTGCGGGGAGGCTGGAACATATCTCAGCCAACACTGGGCATAAACACTCACACCTAGGGGCAATTTGGAACAGCCAGTTAGGCTAATGTGCATGTCTTTGGACTGTGGAAGGAAACCGGAGTACCCAGAGCAAACCCATGCAAGCCCCACACAGAAATGCCCGAGCCCGAAAAACGAACCCATGACCTTCTTGCTGTGAGGCAGATGTGCTGACCACTACACCACCATACCACCCTGTAAGGAGTTTAGTTTAAAAGATTTAAAATTAATTTCAATTATTAACAGAATGAGAAGAAATGGGAACAGTTTCATGTTATGGCAAAGACCTCTATATACAAGTGCAATCAAAAAGTTCCAGGACTGTTCCTGTAGTGAAAGAACGAAGTGTACCTGCAGGCAGCAGGAGTTAGCAATAACTCTCGTGAGGCAGTATGCCGTGTCACACAGTGCTGTTAACATCACGACCTGTGTTACATGCACTTCTGTGACTACAATCCAGGTTTATATGATTTTACAAATGGGCTACATTGATTATACACTGGGCGGCACAGTGGAATAGTGATTAGGACGTCTGCCTCACATCAAGAAGGTTCTTGGTTCAAGCCCCGGGGTCAGCGAGGGCATTTGTGTGGAATATGCATGTTCTCCCTGTGTTTGCGTGGGATTTCCTCTGGGTACTCCAGTTTCCTCACCCAGTCCATAGACATGTATGTTAGGGTTATAGGCTGTTCCAAATTTCTCCTAGGTTTGAGTGTATGTGTGAATGGTTGTGAATGGTTGTGTGTGTGTGTGTTGGCCCTGTGATGGTCTGTTGAGCTGTCCACTGCTGGCTGAGATAGACTCCAGCGTCTGTATCCCTAATAGGATTAAGCAGTAAGTAAGAGTACACACACACACACACACACACACATACACACACACACACATAACATTCCATAATCAACCCTTAATCCTAACAAGCACCTTAAAATTTTAATAAAGTAGTATTTATAATATCCATAATTATCCCTTAATCACAACAAATAAAGAAACTCCTTAATTAACATCGTTAAAACAAGATTACAGGGCTTCACAACCACCTCTTTATTAGTATGTTAGGGTAAAACTAAGGAGTGTGATGCACAAATTAAGGGATGATTAATTTAAATGAAGGGGATTGCTATGTTTTTAGGGCTAACTTAAGGTTAGTTTGAGTACATTTTATATACATTATGTTTCGTAGTGGTTCACTTATTGTCTTATTTTAATTTGCAGACTGAATATAAAAGAAACGGTTCACCAAAATTGACTGAACGTAAACTTTAGTGCTTCTTTGGAAACCCCAGTTTCCACACATACCTATATTGGTTAATAGGGTGACTTTGCCACTACCAGTATGGCAGATGCTCTGACGTTTCGAGTCTACAGGGCAACAAAGTGAATGTGGCATCTAATACGTATACAGTATACATATACATATGCATTTACATTTATGGCAATTGACAGACACCGTTATCCAGAGTGACTTATATTTATCATTCTTATACACCTGAGCAAATAAGTGTAAAGGACCTTACTCAAGGGTGATGGGACCTTGGTGGTACTGGGGCTTCAGATCAGTAAGCCAGAGCCTAAACCACTAAACCACCACTGCCACATATGTATATGTTCTGCTTATGTAAAGAGCGATTAATGCTAACGTTGGCTATTTATTGATACTATCTGGTTGTATAACAATACTGACAGGTAGATAATTACACAATGTTACTGACAGTATTAATATGTTTTCTAAGTTATTTGTATGTTGATACAGTATGTGATCAGATCAGTTTAAATATTTTGTACTTTATAGAAGTAAGCTACAACGATTGTATCCATACTGTAAAAGAAGTATGATGAAACAAAATTAAACACACTCATCAAAGTAACAGTTTATGGAATATTTGGGTTAGGGTTAAGGTTATGGTTCCTGGGGAGCATAGGTACTGGGGAACATAGGTACTGGGGAACATAGGTACTGGGGAACATAGGTACTGGGGAACACAGACATGGACCCCTCAATTAGCGCAAGCTAAGGACAACCTCTTTCTAACCTCCTAAGTGAGGCAATTTTATGCAGCAAATCAGGTATGTTGAAAATTCAAACAGATATTTAGTGCAGGTAATGACAAAGTACCAAAAGTACCGAAAATGTTCCACATGACATCGATGTGTGGTTTTGCAGTGGCTGTTGTCTTTCTACCGTGGGCCTTGCAAAAATCTGTGCTAAGCAAGCTGTAACACAAACTATGGTGGATATTCAACAGCTGGCCAATTCTTTCATATAGCACCTTTAAACTTGAAGGAATTTAATTTTTGATTTTCCCATAGTTACCAAATGATTTAAAGTATTCATGCCGTAAAAGATTACAAATTTAACTATTATTAGCAAATTAACACATTAATGAAGTATTTTGAACTGTAAGTGCACAAAAGGCTCAGTACCTGTTAAACCTTTGGCCCTTTCTCTTCTGAAACTCCTTCTCGTCCACAGTCCACACTGCACCTTTTCCTCCATCCACTCGCACGAAGCACTTATGAAGGCTGAGGTTGTGACGGACTGCGTTCTGTTCGCAAATATTTATTTTAGCAAAAGGAAACTGTAGTATTAAATTAGAAATACAAACAAATAACAAAAAGGAGATGATGATGGCAAAGATGTCACCATGTCTGTGCTGCCATCTAGTGCGTATATTCCAACATATTCCACTACTTGTGCTAAAATACACTCACTCATTCACTCACTCATTTGCCAGTCTGCTTATTCCTACTAGGGTCGCGCGGAGGCTGGAGCCTATCTCCACTGGTACACCCTGAACAGCTCCCAAACCATCACAGGGCCACTTACACTCACACCCAGGGGCAATTTGAGACAGCCGATTAGCCTAACATGCATGAACCGTGGGAGGAAACCAGAGTACCCGGAGAAAATCCAAGCAAGCACAGGAAGAACATTCAAACTCCACACCGAAACATCCTCACTGAGCCTGGGACTCAAACTCGTGATCAATAACATTTTTATTAATGAGATTTAAGTTTTGCCCTCATTAATTCCTCCACCATCCCCAGTATGGCTCACTCCATCCCTCTTGCAGTGGGACACCACTGTCTGTTGCTGGTGTAAATTTAGTTGGGGGATGTTTTTTGTCATGCATTAATCCTATTAATAGGAATCAAGCATCCTTTGTCCAGACCAGAATCTCAAATGAACTTTTCCAGAAATGTTTCTAGAAATATTTAATTTAATTATTCGTATGCAAATTAGACTAAGACTTTTGCACAGTCCTGCATTTTAAATATTGGATATATGAAAAGCATATGACATGGCACATGCAGTCCAATAATTTTATTCACCAGTCAAAAAAATACATGAAGGTTTGAAATACACGTGCAATTTAATGGTCTGTATCACAGGTAACCTTTTTTAGTATTTTAATAAAGAGTCAAATGGACATAAAGTAGGAGAGATAGGATTGTCTATGTCTGTGGACTGCAAATAACACCTGATCACACCGTGGTAAGCCAGGACAACACAAATTTCTGAATGGCTAAACCCCACAACCATGACTTCATGCAGTTCCGTGCTCTACCACACTCCATACAGTTTATTTATGCATGGGATTTTAATGAGAACCCAATAACAAAAAAACCCAAAAACAAAACAATAAAAAAAAAACCCAAAAACAAAACACAGATAAGTGACATCATGCAATTCCTTCATGATACGATACCTTCCATGTTGGAGTGTTGTGACGGAAGTAAAAGAACCGTCGAATGAACCAGCTGTAGATCTCATTCAGAGCCCTTTGCTTATCAGGTGCCTCCAGTATTGACTGTGAAAAAACAGAACAGAGTAAAAATAAATAAAAACAGATACATGCATACAGTGATGCAATAAATATACATATTCACATATAGCAATGTAATGAATATACATATACATGTACAGAGAAAAAAAAAACAAAAAACGACTGAATGTACCATTTGCATAAATTAGTTACTTACACATCTAATGAGAAAAGCATAAGTATAGGGAGGTCTGATATTGACATATTTGTAGCATTCCATACTGCTGACAAACTCTGTAATGTAGCAGAAGAAGTTTCGTTTGGAAATGACGTTCTATTAATTCTACATATTTTTGTAAACAAAGAACAAAAAATAGTCTGCACAAGCATGTGAGCACATGTCTGTATTATCAAATCTGACAGCCCTGGGAAAGTCATTGTGAATAGGCTTTACCTGTCAGCAGGTGGGAGGTGGCATTGGGCCAGTATTCTTGGCGCCCTGTGGTATCAATGGCCCACTCTACACTTCCATCTGCCTCCTCAGACGGGGGTGCAGGCAGTGCCAGTGGCCTCCACCAGCCTAGAGCTGCTCTCTGGCAGAGTGGCACACAACACACACCCGCACACGTCATAAAAATGGGAAAAACAGTGTAACTGTGCAACACCAACAGTTTGAATGATTAAAGAAGGATATGAAATAGACGTACTGTTACTAATGTGACATTAATGTAAAGTTTAGCCTAGTGAGAAAATGTGTGGGTGTTTTATCAATAGTTTCAAAAAGAGAGTGAGTAATGAAGTGACTTTCATACTGGATGTTCATTCAGTCTCAGATGGAGCTGCATGGCATGGAGCTTCTGCCTTTCCTGAACAAGCTTTAACACAGTTTACAGGAAATCTGTTTCAGTATTGTACTGGATCAGAGTCAAAATTACAGTCAGCTTGTAAAAACATTTCGTAGCCATCATGATATTATTATAAGATCAATTCTATACATTTGTGAATAATACCTTGGAAAAAAATTCGCAAAGGGTATCAGACAAATCTGGAACAAATTAAACTTCAAACAGTGCTATATCCATTTTATTTGTATTTTGGTTGGCTTTCCTTTAATTTGTTGAAAGTGGTATAAATTCTTGATTACTCTCTTCTTGAATTATTTTAATAATTATTAACCTGTTATAAGGATAAAGCATCATGAGCATGTTCTTTTCTTTTTTCTTGAAGTTTATATGAAGTGATGTATGAAATATAACCCACAGAATCCTCCAGTTTTGTCCATCCAGTGAATTCAGGTTATATATTCTCTTGAGTTAATTGTCAATTAGCTGTATAACTGTCTAAAATGTTGTAATACTAATTCTTTATAATAGAAATGCAGAAATTCAAATCAATGTTGTCTGAATCCATTTTGATACTCAGATATTCTGAGTCATGTTTACATGTTAATGTTCACTTTTTCTGCTGGTTAATTCTCTCATCCAATTTAGTATCCATTAATTGCTAAAGATGCACTTTGATCCTGTTTCTCTATAAAGACAAAATTGCAGAATTTTCATGCGAAAAGTGTTGTTAAGTAAAGAAATTCTCATTGCTAAGTTTGCTAAATTCATAATAAAGGAATAAAAGTACTTTCTGCTAAAAGCATTGCTTTTGTTGTTGAAAATAAGCATTTATTACAATTTCATTGGTATTGTATAACAATATAATTATATACATTTAATGTGATGAGATTAAAAGACTCTAATGAGTCGTTAATTGCATCCAAAAATAAAATAAATAAATAAATTTGTGCACTCTAATGTGTTGTTGGACCTTCTTTAACCTTCTTTACAGCGTGTAATCATCATGGCATTGTTTCAGCAAGCTTCAGCAACATCACATTTATTTCCTGCCAGTGTTGGGTTCATTTTTCACCGACATCTTGTAGAAGAAATGTTTAAATTCTTTAAAAATTTTGTTTTATTATTTAAAGATGCGATAATGTCAATTGTAAAATGGGCTGTACAAATAAAACTCAATTTAATTTCATTTAATCTAATTATTGACACACAATGTTGCTGAGCCTCGACCTAAACCAATTTAAGCCACAATGGCAATTACATGTTGTAATCAAAGCTAAAACTGACCAAACAATATATTGGAATGTTGAACATTTGTTTGGTTGGGCGATCTATAAAATCTCTTTAATCAGCCAATAAGATGGGAAGTAATTTTGGCTGAACCAAGCATTATTATTTGTGCCAATTTTTCTTTTCAAGAGATTGTGTCAGTGAAAAGTAAGATGCTATTGTATCAGAATTATTATTCACAGTGAATAATCACTAAAGTGACGTCTAATTTTAGACAGTTGATGCCTGCTGGAATAAATCTTTACAAATGCTTGTGTAGGTTTATTAGTTGTCATGCAGAACCTAAGCAGACATCATGTAGACTGATTATCGTAAATTCAGAGAGAGTGTTAACATGTTTCCTATCGATTTATCCATTGCTTGAAAAGTAATTTTTTTTTGTTTCTACATTTTCATCTACCTGATTCTCCATCTGGCGCACCCTTTCTTCCTGCACTCTCCACTGTGCGACTGTTTTTTCTCCCCAGCTGTGTCCATTGTTCAGGTGTCTAGACAATTTAAGACAAATTATTTCATGTAAGACAGACATTTTATATATTTGGTTTAAATGCTTCGAAAACTGATGAAGACTCACTTCAGAAAAACAGGATATTCTTTAAAGGCTTCGTCACAGTCAGGCCAACGACATCTTCCATTAACAAACAGACAGCGCATCACACTCGACTGGGTAAGGCTGCGATGGGTAAATCAGTGTGTATTAAGGCATACGTACGTATTTCATATGAAGTCGAAACTTTACTTGTTATATATTTGTGCAATAGTGAAAAAATAAGTACCTGTGTATTTAGACTTTTCATGAGAATTTGGTTCTGATGGTGTCAAAATTAGAAGTTCAATTACAAGGTTTGAGACTATTCTGTTTTCTGTTTGAGTCGTACCTGTTCACAGCAGTGCTAGGAGTTTTACGCTGATTAGTTTGGGCTTCTCTTGAACTGTATTCATTCTCTTTTCTACCACTTTTAAGTGCTGATTCACATTTTTTAGGTGAGAGCTGAGAAAAACTGGGGTATCCTGTTGAAGGAATAGGAGCAGGACATGGATGATGAGTAATTCATGCATCTACAGACCCATTTTTACAGGACAAAGGTACTATATTTTGGTAATATATTTCATATTTTGCTGGTCAAGTCTTATCAATGAGATTTTTAAAATAATGTTAATTTGATATACAGCACACACCCAGATGGCTTGTTTAGTACAAAATGTGTAAAAGTAGATGCGGCACTACAAACCCAGAGGTAGCAGAGAGGTGGAACAGAGCACAGATGGTCTATTCTGGTTCGGCTGAGGACTCTGAGGGTCTAGCAGAAGAACATGTGTGTGTGCTGTTTTATCAGCACTCTGTATGCACACACACACACACACACACACACACACACACACAAAGAATGTCATGTATTTTTAATTACATTATAGATAGCAGGGCAGTGTGTCTGACTATTAACTATTTATTGTGGATAATTTCTGTGATATTTGTGATCCATCACTACAAAACAAATCATAATGCACGAAACTCACTTTTGAATAAATGTTGTTGTTTTTTTTTTTAAAGAAAAGTCTTGTAAATAAAATAAGGTATTTAACATATGTTTTGTAATATCTTCGTGTGCACAGTAGTTAGCATGCCCACCTCACCAAAAGAAAGTCCTGGGTTCAAGTCCCGGGCTCGGCAAGGGCGTTTCTGTGTGGCGTTTGCATGTTCTCCCTGTGCTTGCGTAGGTTTTCTCTTGGTTCTCCAGTTTCCCCCCTCAGTTCAGATACATGCACATTGGGCTAACTGGCTGTTCCAAATTGTCCCTGAGTGTGAGTGTGCGTAGTTGTGTATGTGTTGGCCCTGAAATGATCTGGTGCGCTGTTTAGGGTGTACACTGCCTTCGCCCAGTGTCGGCTGAGATGACAGTGAGATTAAGTGGTTCAGCACATGAGATAAATAAATTATATCTTTGTCAAATTGTAACTGATGTTGAGAGTGCCATATATTCATACATGTGCATTACTCACAAAAGCTTGGTCCATTAAAACTCATTCTATAGTAATGGGTCACATAGTTACTTTCAATATAAGCAAATTAGAATGAAGAAAATAAGTTGATGGTAAATTCCAAATGCAAACTTTTTTTTTTTTAATGGTCTGTTTTTATAGCCATGAGCTGATTTTCACACCATGAACTAGAGATTACCTGAGAAGGTGAATCTCCCTCAGAGACGAATGAGGCATCACACTTATTTGGCATGAAATCCTCCTGCTCTTCTTTCATATTTGAAGGCACATCTCCATCACTTACACTCCTAATACTGCCACGCTGAGTGTTAACCTGAGACATTCTTACTATATGAATCTGGGGGGGGAGGGGGGGGGGGGGAATAAAGCAAAGCATTTTATTTTTCATATTTTTCTATTTTAAAGATCAATAAAATATAGATGGAGAGGAGGTCCGGCACTAAACCAAATAGCTGTGAAGATGGTAGACTGCTGATTACTTTTTAGAGCAAGTTTCTGTGAAATTCCAAGTCCATATTCAGTTTAATTTTAGTTTGACTATGTCGTCCTGCATGTCAAGTGAATTGTCTGGTGTGTGGGTTCTTGTTATGTCTGCGGTCTCCCACATTTTTAAAACTAGTTAATATTTCAACATTTTCTAATGTGTGCCAGGCTTTACCAAAAAGAAAACCGTTATAGTTTTAGTTTTACTAACTACTAAACACTTATTACATTCTCAAAAGAATAGAAAAGAGGCCGAAATTTAAATACACATTCATCGACCGAGCCACAACATGGCTGGGTTTTTTCCCTTTCCTTCATTTAACATTAAGATGGTGTGAAGCAAAGACATGAAAGTAGTGACAGATGCAGAGAATGAACATAATAGAGCTATTACACAAAATCTTGATACTACTAAGTGATAGGGCCTGCATGTGGACTCACATTCAGAAAGAAAGGCAAACCACACTTCTTGTTTAAAAGCCTATCAGCCTAATTCTTATTCCAGAAAACCAAAAACACCATACAAACATGCTAAGATGAACAAACATTTGCATATAAATACATGTATGCTCACTGTGCATTTTGCAAAAACATGCACAAGATAAGCAGGCCAGGAAGAGGAAATAGGATATGGGTAAATAGAAAGAGAAAGTTTGCAATCTTTGCGGTTTCTGATGTTATCCTTGTGTGTGTGTATATATATATATATATATATATATATATATATATATATATATATATATATATAAACACTAGAGCTGCAATCACACGAGTAAATATAAATTAATTTCAATTTTACAGTGTAGCAATGATTATTTCTTATATCTTTGAAACATCAACCACAGGTGAAATAAAATAACTGCATATGTAGCAGGCACAATCACACAATGTGAGTACAATCAAGTGACGCTACATGCTGAAACAGTCACATATACAGCCATACAAGCTACGCTAACACTTAAGGCTGTAGGTATTACAGTGTGTTATAATATTGTCTTGAGACGCAAATTGCTGTAAAGCTTTAAGGCATAACTTCAGAGAAATGGAAAATTACTCAGTGCTAAAAGCAAGGCTTCTTTTAAATATATACTATGGAACGTTTCGTTATTACAAACCATTCTCCCACAAAGCTGCTGAAAAGTGAATACCCTCAGAAAAAATATCCTGGAATTGGTTTCTAGTAACCACTCATTCTACCACATATTGCTTATAGAAACAAATTCTTTTGGGGTGTTTCTCATTTTCAGGCTGATCTCTGCTGTATACAATATGAAAAATTTTTTAACTATGATATAACACAAAGACACATTATGACTATACATAACCACCAACACATGCATTCCTACAACTTTCAATTTTCACACACACTCTGTTTGTACAGAAAGTTTAAATCCAATCTCTTAAAATTAAGTTTTGAAGTTAATTTTATAATTAATATTAACGATAATAATAAATTATAGAGAAGAGTCAATACAGTGTCTTAAAGAATTTTCAGTGATGCATCATCAGGGGAAATAAATTGGATAATTTGTGTAACTGTAACACTGGAGATACAGGACCAGCTACGACACAGATATTTATGACGTATGTCTTAGGACTAATTATTAAGATTGATGTTATGATTGACATTATAATGAATATTGAATAAAAAACAACATTATCAGATTGTCAAAACAGGGTTATAGTGCAACTTATAATGCAAGGTCATATAGTATTGCAATTGCAATCAACACAACTGTAAAACATGCAAAAATCCCCCAATCATTTAAAAAACATACGCTAGAGAAGAGAGAATCATATTTCATAATTGAAGCTGCATACTCAAATGATTTTTTAGATTTTTACCCATGTGTCTAATTGTTCAGGAAGGCAAATACCTGCTGAATTCAGTCGTCTTTACACTTTTTGCACCTTCTGTTCTCTTCCTGTCTTTAGCTTGTTGAACGGAATAAAATAAAATGAGGTAAAATCATATTTCTAGACATCCAAATGGTTAAAGCTCCACACTGAAGGCCATAGTCAGTGACCTGCTTAGAATGTGATCCTATTTAGTCGTCTTTATAAAATAAGTAAATGCATCACCAAGCGTATCATGCAAGACTACAGTGCTTCGTATCAAACTCTTGTGTACCTGTAGCATGCTCATAGGTGTTCAGATGTTGTGCGCGCTCTTCATGTGGTTGAGAAACACGTAAATGGAAAAATACACTCTAACCTCAGTTATCTAAGTAATTCATTTGAAAAACACATTCTGCATAACAATACAACACTATTATCAGTATAACTAATTTTATCAATATCATGTTTATCAATGTGTCAACTGCTTTCCTTAATTCTCTGTACACTTCACTGAACTGCTTCTTACTTGTTCATTTTTATATCATCAAACACCATCTCACAAAATATAATGTTTTATGCAATCATGTACTACTACTGTCAATAAGGAGGTTTGACCTTTGGTTAATTGTAAGTGGAATTGCTTTAAATACATAAAATAATAATTTTTTAAAATAATATAAATAAATCAATCAATCAATCAATCAATTAATCAATCAATAATAATAATAATAATAATAATAATAATAATAATAATAATGAATTCTATTTGACATTATTATTGCATTATTTACCTAAACATGGAACTATTTTTAAATCTATTTATAAGCAGATTACTCTCAAATTTTGCCGTTACTAGGTTTCACTCTATCGCTTCACTGAGTTAAAATGTTAATGTAAAATGAACCCATACTTTGTTGTATTTTGATCTGGAATAACCGTGCAAGAATCTTTAACTAGTCTACTCTTACTAGGTTTTTCCAGATCACGGGAGAGCAGTGGAAAGATGTAGCTTTCTGTGACTCACCTGAAGTTGTCTTCTTTGAAAATTATTCAGCGTGATCTGTGTCCATCTGTATTTATAGTCAAAAGATCTACGCAATGTTTTTTTTTAGTCAGGCAAAAATGAGTCATTGTTATAAATATGTTATTAATGTATGTAATTACCAACTATCAAAAATAACATTGTATCTTTAATCTTATATAAGGTTAAAACTTTATGGCTTCATATTTTTAAATCACTGTTTCTTATCTTTTCTAATACAAACTTATAAAATAAAATGCAGTGCAATATTATGTGTAATATAAGAAAATATATAAATGCAGTGGAAATGGTCTACTTAAAATTTCCAAATCAACATTGGAATAAAAATTTAGCAAAACAGTAAAAGCAACACCAATTTGCCATCCACTGTTCACTATCAGTTATATTTGTGCCTATGTAACTGGTTTATATTACTTTATAAGGAAGAACATTGAGAATATTTAGAAACTATTTATCATGATAAATATTGTGAAAAGATAATATTGCGAAAATTTTAGTGATTTAATGACTATGGTTCAATGACAACAGTGGCCTTAAATGGATGAAGAAACTAATCTCTCAGTGTTCAGATGGGATTCTTACTCAGGTCTTATTCTTCTTATCAAACAGTTTTCAAATTAACTGGTGAGTCTTTTTCAGTTTTTTCTGGATATGGTGTGCTGTGGTGACTGACTGGTCCATTCCATCATCACCGTCATCATCCTATTCTGCTTGTTCCGGGGTCGGGTCGCGGGGGCAGCAGTCTAAGCAGTGAGGTCCAGACGTCCCTCTCCCCAGCCACTTCCTTCAGCTCTTCCTGGGGGGGCATCGAGGCGTTCCCAGACCAGCTGAGAGAAATAGTCCCTCCAGCGTGTTCTGGGTCGGTCCCGGGGTCTCCTCCCGGTTGGACATGCCGGAAACACCACACCAGGGAGGCGTTCGGGAGGCAATCTAGTCAGATGCCCAAGCCACCTCAAATGGCTCCTCTCAACTCAGAAGAGCAGCGGTTCTACTCCGGGTTCCTCCCAGATGGCTGAACTTCTCACCCTATATCTAAGGGAGAGCCCCGCCACCCTTCGAAGGAGGCTCATTTCAGCCACTTGTATTCTCTATCTTATTCTTTCGGTCGCTACCCAAAGCTTGTACCCATAGGTGAGGGTAGGAACGTAAATCGACTGGTAAATTGAGAACTTTGCCTTTCGGCTCAGCTCCCTCTTCACCACAATGGACCGGTACAAGCTCCGCTTTACAGCAGAGGCTGCACCAATCCGCCTGTCAATCTACCGCTCCATCCTTCCCTCACTCGTGAACAAGATATACGAGATACTTAAACTTGAGGAATGGACCATTCCAACATTTGGATTGTTGTCCTGCTGGAAAGTTCACACACGTGTAATCTACGTCCTCACCCTAGATGGTGGCAAAAGATTCAAGAATTTTCCATGAATGTATTAATTTCCTCTTCAATAATTTGAATTCTGCTGGAAAAGAGAAACAGTCCTACGCCATTATGGATCAATCTTTGAAAGTAAAATGAGAAAGGCAAACCATCCAAACTGTCCTGTTACACATGAACATATGTATATTTTTATTATCAGGTGGGTTTTTACTAACATTTTTACTAACAAGTTGCAATCTGATAAAATCCTTTGGTTGTTTTCATTATCCAGTTTGAAAAGCCTGCTGTTTCACTCTTGTGAGAGTGCAAAATCACGAGACTAGAACGTGAATCCATCGGTTCTTATAAGGCATGTTAAAGGCAATAGTAATAGTATTTAGATATTAATCCAACAAATCCGAAATATACTAGTGAACTTCAGAATAAAATGAAACTAGGCAGTTCTACAATTCATACGCGATGTTGTTTAAAACAAGTGTACACTTTTATCTACAAGAAAATTACTGTGCCATGTATTTGTCTGCAAATCTGTATCTCAGGCAGAAACACAAGATGATCACGTGACTTATCGTTACTTTATTATTTATTTTTTTTCAGTGAAGCCTTTCGTGTTGATACCAATATCTGCTCAACATTACTTCAATAGCTTCACTTGAGACAACGAGACCGCAGTAGAAATAAGTGGTTCGGCAAATGAGTGAGAGAGAGCAAGTATTTTTTTCTGTCTGAACCGTGGAAACCGCCAGCTCCTTCTAGGTTACTTTTGTCCTCTTGCTTTCTTCTATGACTAATGCCCTACTTAGCTTCAGTGACTTTTGGTGGGTGTGGGAATTGAAGTTGTGCCATCTATTTATTAACTTACTGATCAGTATCACAGAAGAAGCAGAAGCCAGTGTCAGCTGACTTCAGGCAAGAGGTGTGGTACAGCTTGAACAAGCTAATACTGAGACAAACAACCGTTCATGCTAACTTTCATACCTATGAACAATTTAGAGTAACCTATTGACCCAACCTGCATGTCTTTATTCTTGGACAGGAATTTGAAACACCTATAAGAAACCCATGCAAGCTGTGGGGAGAACATGTAAACTCCACACACACACAGATAACAGTCAGCCATGAGGTTTGTATATTGCCATATTCTTTCCATTTTTAACTCATTCATGCACGTAGGCACAATGAATGAGTTGCTGTGGGGGAGATGTGGACCATAGACCGTGGACACAGTGGACAGAAATGTTAATTTACTATTCTCTCCAGGAGCGCCCCTAGCAAAAGGCTAATCGTATGCAAAAATGACAGTAACTAATCATGGAGCATGAATTAAAAAAATAAAAATAGTGATTCTATAGCACTTCTTCCGAGGTTTAAAGTTTGGGAAATTATTTTATTACCAACCACTGATACTTTTCTGGGAACTTTATCATGGACTTGTTAGGTCTATTGGTCTTGCTGATCCTACTGCTGTTTGATTAGGTATGTTCTCTAACAAATTCTTGAACAAATATCCTAATATACTGATATCATATGACATTTTATTTGAAGAAAGATAAACTCTACTCAGCTACTTATGACCTCTGGTGGCAACTACTTGCAGTAGACTTACAGTAATTTAGGTTTCTGAGCATTTAAGAAAAAAAAAATTTTTTCTTAATTCTTTAGTTTTATAGTTGATTGTTTTTAATCTTAGCACGATACTAGGTTTAACTACAGCACAGCTTTTGAAGCAATTCATTCAAAGCATTTTACTGCATAACATGTATGTGACAAATAAACAAATGTGGGTATTAAGTTTGAAATGATTAATTTTGAGTTATTGGTACCATTTTGTAACTGATATCCTAAGCTTTAAAATGATACCTAATTTTCTATCATAATTGTCTAGTTTTGGAGTAACTAACCAAAACCTGCCAGGAATTTTTTAGCCTTTTAGGCAACTTTGGAGAAAATCGCATTTAAAGTTCAACAAAGTATTTAAGAATTTCTGACTTAATACCCACTTTGCTGTGATGGGTCACAAATAATAAATCAAAAATCAATTTATAAGTCTGTATCATTTTGCAATTTTTTACAATTATTTTGATTGCATTTTATTGGATTTTTTATGCAAATGAATTAACTCAGTTTCAAGGTGTTGCACTTCAAAAATGTATCTACCGGTTTTAATCCTTTGTATTTTAAGAATTGATCTAATTACATTTATATGACTCATGCAATTCTGACTTATTTTCCCTTGTAGGTGTGAAATGCCTATGAGATTCAGCTGATGTGATCGTGCAGTTTTCTGAAACTCACTGACTCATTTACGCTTTTCAGTTACATTTTGGATATGTTCGTGGCAATGCCAAACCAGTGTTATCATAATCGAGTGTATGTTTGCGTGAGTGTGTGAATCAGGGCGTAGGTCACAGCAGTAAGACTTTGCTTTGATTCTTTATATCATTAATACCATTGCTGTCATGACCAATACTGCAACTGTCATCAACAATGTTCAAAATGTACTTTAAGTAGCAGTATGTTTTTAATAAAAAAAACAAAACAAAAAAAAAACATTGTTGTAATTTTTGTGAATTTATTTTTGTGGAACTGAAAAAACATGCTTGCAATTTAAGAGAAGTTAATAAACCGCAAAGGAAAGGCAACAAAAATCTTCAAAACATCACATTTAGGGACTGTCCTAACGGGAAAATGACGTGCATTGTCATGCTGACGGCCTGTTTTGTTCAGATTTTTTATTTTTGTGGTTGGCAAGTGTTACCACACTGTCTGTAAGTTGACTCGTGCATTTTAATTTCTGTCAAAACATTGCATTTTTCTGCTTGTGTGCTGGCAAATGTGCAATGATAAACACTTTCGTTTACATGAATCATAAACTATTCAGAAACATGTCCTTATTTTCTAAACATCTAGAAAGATCCCTGGATGAATTCTCTCTCTCTCTCTCTCTCTCTCTTTTTATAGGACCAATAGAGTATTGTCCTCTCTCTCTCTCTCTCTTCTTATAGGACCAATAGAGTATTGTCCTCTCTCTCTC
>JAQMYF010000015.1:15770336-15789899 GCA_030014195.1 Neosilurus mollespiculum
GCTGAGCGACAGGGGGCCCGGCGGCGAGCCGGTATCTCTCAACCTCACGCACCAGCTCAGGCTCCTTCGCCGCCAGAGAGGTGACATTCCAACGTCAATTCCAATATATATATATATATATATATACACACACACACACACACACATTTATCAGAGGGATAGCAAGCTCAGCAACACCAAAAAGACTCTGAAGGCCAACTACAATACTACTACTGCTACTAAAAAATAATGATAATAAATAAATAATAAATAAGTAAATAAAATCATCATCATCATCATCATCATCATAAAAATAATAATAATAATTGAGGTTTACCTCAAGATGCAAACCACTAGTAACACTTAAGAACAGAAATGCCAGATTAGACTTTGCTAGAAATCCTGCCCAGTTATACCAGAATGACTGGAATAGAAGAGCGTGAAGGAAGGAAGGGCACTTGATTCAAAGCATACAAAATCTGTTAAACATGGTGGACTTGTCCATGTATGGATGCCAGTGGAAGTGAGTCACTGATGTTTTATGATGATACGAATGATATACTTTCTGCTCTTTGGAGAGGCTTTGGATAATGCAAAATTGACATGAAGACACTCCACAGAAAAATGGATAATGAAAACCTTAATATTTATCCTTATTTGCCTTAAATGTTGTATAAGCTTAATTTTAATGTTTCCTGTACAGTAAGTGAAGTTAAACCGGAGTCAAATTCCTTGTTTGTGTACACAAGCTTGCCCAATAAAGCTGACTCTGATGACTTTACATGCAATGAATGTAACCCAACAGCCTCTTAAGACAAAGAATTAGAATGTTGGACTCAACTCTGCGGCCCCAAGCATGAACCTGATAACCCACACATTCATAAAAATGAGAAAATTGAATCTCATAATAATAATCCGTAAATTTCTTATCAGTCAACCGAACACAGCGTTTAGGATTATGATGTCTTTGTACATACAGTATGTTTCCTATTAATCAGACTGAGGCAATTTTCAGCAGCTGAAAAAAAAAAAAAATAGAGATACATGAATATGGAAGCATGTGGGTTATCATGTTCATGCATGGAGCCACAGAACTCGACTGAGCATGCTTTTCACTTGCTGAAGGCAGGAAGACCTACAAACAAGTAGCAACTCAAGATGGATAAATGCCTGGCAAAGCATCTCACTGGAGGAAACTCGGTATTTGGTGATGTCTATTGGCTCCAGACTTCAAGCAGTCAATGGCTACAAAGGATTTCCAAGTCTTATAGCATATGGTTATATTTATGATGTTTGTTAATTAAAATAAACTGAAAAGTGTTGAAAGACTACACTTTAATCATACCTTGAGTGTTTTATTTGAAATCCATTATGGTGGTGTACAGAGACAGCATTACAAATATTGTTACACTGCCTAAATATGAAATATATCAGGCTCATTCTATCTGCAATGAAATACAAGTCAAAGTTAATTGAGAAAAAAAATATGCTTCTTATTTTTTATTTGCTTTTTCTGGTTTGAAGTTGTAGACTGAACAGTAATATAACTCTAACTGCTTGACTACAGGGTTGGCAACTTCAACTTTAATGTACATTGAGGATACCCTGGCATACTGACACTATTTTTTATTTTTTATTTTTTTTGGCCTTGGTTTAATTAAAAGTCATATAATTTCATTGGTGCTGATTTTTCAATTGATTTATTGCATTTTAAAACATGAGTTAAACATTTTGAATGAATTATTATTAAATATTGTGTAGAATAAAGACGTCCAATGATTGTGAGATTTGTGTAGTGACTAATGAATGTATACTTCAGTTCTTTAATAGATATAGAACACAAAGACTCTTGAGGAACAGGGTGTATCTCTATTCACTGCTAGAAGAATGCTTCTAAAGCTCAAAGAGGTGAACCCTCTCTGGAACATTGTCCTACTGGAATATCGCTGAGCTCCTCAGGTCCAATAAAGGAAAACTGTAATACTATACAGCATACAAAGACACATAACATGCTTATACAATTATGTGATTCCATCTTTGTGATTTGGGGAAGACCCACATATCCCAGGTGTGATGGTCACTCACTTATTCATTTATTCATTCATTTATTTCCCAAACTGCTTAATCCTACCAGGAGGCTGGTTCCTATCTCAGCCAACTGTAGGCGAAGGCAGGGTAACTCACCAGTTTATTACAGGGCCAGCACACACACAACCATACACAGTCACACCTAGGGGCAATCTGGAACAGCCAATTAGCCTAAAGTGCATGTCTTTGTACTATGGAAGGAAACCGGAGTACCTGGAGAAAATTCGGTGTGATGGTCAGGTGTCCACAAATATATAGTGTAGTTTCTGTCTGTAATATCTATCTGTTAGGGCAATTTAAACCTTTATTACTATAAAATCCTCTTTATAAACGTACACTGATTATACCATGGCGGCACATTGACGTAGTGGTTAGCACGTCCTCCTCACAGTAAGAAAATCCTGGATTCAATTCCCCGAGTTTCTGTGTAGTTTGCATGTACTTCCTGTACTTGCCTGGGTTTCCCCTGGGTACTCCGGTATCCTCCAACAGTCCAAAGTAAGTCTGTTGGGTTTTTACACCCGAGCCTAGTGGCTCATCAGGCCAGTGCTTATCCCCGGTTTCTGTAGCGTGAAGCGACTAGGAGTTCAACTCCTCCTGGATGGGACGCTAGTCCATCGCAGGTTTCCTTCCCAGTATTTTTACTGGTACCTATTTATACTGCTGGGTGGACAGAAGCACACTTGTGGTTAAGACCTTGCCCAGGGGTCTTAGCACAGTGGGGGTCCAACAAGGATTCGAACCCATGATCTCTCGATCGTGAGCCCGGCACACTAACCACCACGCCACCGGCCCCAATCCAAAGATATGCACTAATTAGTTGTTCCATATTGCCCCTAGGCGTGCATTATAAGTGTGACTGGTTGTGTGTATGCGTGTTGCCCTGCAATGGTCTGGTGAGCTGTTCAGGGTGTACCCTGCCTTGGCCCAGTGTTGGCTGAGATAGGCTCCCGCCTCCCTGCGACCCTATTAGGATTAAGCAAGTCAGCAAATGAGTGATCGAGTTGTAGCACGCAGTAGCTCGAGGTACTGCCGAACCCTCCCGAGTTACATTCGGCCTTTTCCGGAAAAAGCCGAGAGAGAGCCGAAGTGCAGCCGAGTCCCGTTTTCTTATCCGCCTTTCCAATATGTCCATCTTTCCACATTTTCCCTCAGTTTATTGACGACTCTGTGCTGTTGAGGACCAATGACGCATTTCCTTACACAGTTTTGCGGCGCACGGCTGTAACAAACCTAGTTATTTTGGGCATTTATCTGAAATTCCAAGCCTGTACGTGGTGGCGGCTGTGTGTTTTAAATAGAGCGCCTGTTTGCGCCGTGTAGCCTCCACATCCATTCCACACACAGGAGGAGGAGGATGAGCGCACTGGGCGAAAGGACAACCATCAGAGCGCTGGAGACGCGGAGACGCTTCATTCACCACATAGATTCGGTCCGTTTCTAGACGAGCTGGATGAATGATACTGTGGTGGAGGAAAAGCTCGGGTTGAAATTTCGGGAAGAAGAATGAAGAGAGTGAGGAAGCAGCAGCATCTTGAGCCGGAATGCTATAAGGCGTTATGAACACAGTGCTGCGTACCTCAACATGACACCGCCGCGCACCTCCGGATTTTCCATTAGGCTTCCATAAAAGAGAAATCGAACCGTCTGCCAGTGCTCATGTATTTATTTCATTCTTCCACAGTGCGATGGGAATATATGGCTGAGGCTTAGGCTAGCGTTCATGGAAAACCTGAAGACATGACATGCACACGAAAAAAAAGGAAACGACATTTTTTGCTTTTTAAATCCCGTGTTTACATAAGCTAACGAGCCGCTGGCTAAACAACAGGGCTTGCTGTTCGACACGGAGGGAAAAAAGGGTTTTTCTTCCCCCTCTTATTTTCCCCCCCAGACGTAACCATTTTGTTTATTAATTCGTTTCCCCCCTATCCATCTGCTATTTCTCCGGATCTGTTACTGGTAAGTCGATACTGGAGCGCAGATTTGGATTCCAGTTTGATTCTTGGAGTGAGGCTTGCTGTCTGGAACAGAACAATTTTTTTTATCTGTTGTGTGTGGTTTTTTTTTTTTGTTTGTTTGTTTGTTTTTTTTGACAACTGCAACAAGCTCCCGATCTGATCAGGCCTGCTGTCCAAACCAAAGCCATTGTGTTGAGGACAAACTGGAGATTTCCAGGTAGAAGCTCCATCTCGGCCTCACTGCTCTCTAAAAACTGACAGAAAGGAAAAATAAAGCTAGGCTTAACCAGGAGAACCTCCTCACCTATATACATTGTTATATTCCACTCATTTCGGGGCTAGAATGAAGCGTTCAGGGATATACATAGTAGCTTGATGTGTTGTCGCAGAGCCTGTGATATTATACTGCTAATAACTAAGCTGGGTTTATTATCTAAGCCTGGTGCGCACACGGGGGTTGTATTGTGCCCCTGGATAAAGGAGGCCCGTGGAGGTACACAGATCCGAGTTACACCCGGGATAGAACTCAGTAAAGCCTGGTAGTCAGAAGGCTGTGAGTCGGTTTAGACGCTTATACAGGTCGTCTGCACTTTTGCGTAGGCATCCGGGCGCATGAGCACTGTCTGCCTTTCTCCCATCGCCGGGTCTCAGAAATGAATCATGATCATCACATTCAGTCCGAATGAAATCGAGCATCAGCCGCAGGTTGGACGCATCAGAAACTCGGCATTAATGCTTAAATGGCGCATCAAGCGCAGTGCCCACACACGAAGATCCAGTAAAATGGCCTAATGAGATTTTTTTTTTTCTCCCCCCCAGCATTTTGTAGCCGATCGGTAGGTATGGGACAGTGGGAGAGATTGTGTCTGCTTTTGGTTGGTGAATTGTGCGTCGCCTGCTCCTCCCATACACAGCGCTGTTAGCCGCACTCTCTCTCTCTCACTCTCTCTCTCTGCTGTTGCTATCCAGCCTTTAACTGGAGCGCGGCCTTCTGCCTCCATACCGACCGAGCAGCAGTCCATCCCGCTCCTCCCTGTAGCCACGCACGCCTTTACCCGCTAATAACACCAGAAATCACAGTCTAACCACAACACGCACCTCGTAAATCTACAAGTGCCGGTGTGCTTGCAGGGATGGTGCGTTATGGCGCGTGAGGAATAAGCGTCGGGTGTTTCTGTACATCATTTGCAGATGAGCAATGTTCCTGCGGTTCCTTATATTAACCATCTGTCTAGTGTAGATTTCTATAAAAACCCTTATGTAGCTAGAGTTGGTGCCATTGGACACTTTTGAGGCTGGGTGGGACCATAACCTTTCCTGTAAACTAATATAATGCACTACATTGTTCACTTTACATACAGATCATGAGGTTTACATCCCTGGACCCTTTCTCGGGTATGAAAGCAAGTCACTATGTAGAAAAAGTGTTTTTTGTTTGTTTTTTGTTTTTGTGTGGCTATTAGTTGAGCTGACTTTCATATCTGATGTATTTTTGAGGGGCGGAATGGTGGTGTAATGGTTAGAACGTCCGCCTCACAGCAAGAGGGTCCGGGGTTCAAGTCCCGGGCTTGGAATGGGCGTTTCTGTGTGGAGTTTATGTGGATTTTCGCCGGGTACTCCGGTTTCCTATCACAGTCCAAAGACATGCACATTAAGCGAATTGGCTGTTCCTAATTGCCCCTGGGTGTGAGTTGTGAGTGTGAAAGGGAGTGTGTGTGTGTGTTGCCCTGCAGCGGTCTGGCAAGCTGGTCATCATTCGCCTGTTGTCGGCTGAGATAGGCTCCAGCCTCAATGTGACCCTCATAGAAGGATAAAGCAGTTCGGAAAATAATCAAGTGAGTGATTGTAGCACGCAGTAGCGCAAGGTATTGCCGAACCTTCCCAAGTTCCATTTGGCCTTTTTTGGGGAAAAAGCAGAGTGTATGAGTGAATGTTTGAAGGGCAGACGACCAGAGTGTTCTAACCAACTGAAAGCTGTTTTTGAGAAAAAAAATGTTGAGAATTGCAAAATCATGAAAGATTTTGCAATATGAAAAAAAAATTCAGGGATAATGCTCATGATATGATTCACAGTTGCATAGACCTTATCCACATCTGTCAAAATACGACCTGATCTCATTTTTCCGTTTTGGTGGATTAGACTACAGTGGCTCTCAAGCCCTTCATTTGAGGGTTTACATGTCATTCACCCCAGTAAAAAATATACTCAGGTCTGCACAGCCATTTTATAAATGATCTATTGTCAAAATTGTAGGCCACTATTTTTTAAATCGTACTTTAACCTAGACTCTAAAAGTGCTACGTTCTTATGCCTTCTGACACAAATTTAAAAAGACTTGTCCCCCTTTGAACTAGGAGAAGAAATTGATTTGGACAATATTTTCTCTCCAAATCTGAGGGATGGCAGTCACACCTGTTGCAAACAGTTATTTTAGTGTAAATGCAGACTACTCAGTATCACACTTAGGAGAAACATAGCCAGATCTACAACACTTAGGTGGTTTCTTAGCTGTCCCCCTAGGCCTAGGGGACCCCTTAAAGGTTCTCTATAGAAATCTGAGAATTTCCTTAATAAGAAAGACTTATGAGTAGAACCATTTTTATGAGCTAAGAACCCCTAAATGTTCTAAGAGTACTTGAGGAACCCTCTTGGCTAAGAATGTACCGTTTTATAACTAAGATTAAGTGATCATGTATACAAGTGACGTATTATGAAATATTCATCCGCAACCATAAAGACGATCGGCTGAATATCGAAATTCACAAATGTACTCAAGTTTCAATATCCATGCTTCTGAAAAAATAAAAAAATAATAATCCAGGCAGATGCAACATTCATTCATTCATTAGCAGAACCACTTAATCCTACTAGGGTAGCAGGGAGGCTGGAGCCTACCTCAGCCAACTCTGGCTGAATTAACAGTCAACCTAATGTGCATGTCTTTGGACTGTGGGAGGAAACCAGAGTACCCAGAGGAAACCCATGGTAGCACAGGGAGAACAAGCAGACTCCAAACAGAAACACCCCGGACAAGCCCGGGGAGCTTCCTGCTTAACCACTACGCCATCACGCCGCCGTCAAACACAATATCTATTAGAGATTTTGTAAAGAAAGCTTTATGCAGGTGCCATAAAGTTACATTTGAAATATTTTATTAAGTGCATAATCAAAATTCAAAGCTATGCATCCACTGAGGACATGAGTTTGAGCCGTGATGTTTATATTTGCATATTTTTATCTTGCATTAGCTTGAAAAAAAGGGGAGGGGGTATTCATTATCTGTCTATTTCGGACTAATATTGTTTTTCTGAACAGAACTGATAATTTCAGGTAATGTTAAATGACTAATCCGTCACTACACAAAAACAAAACGTTCACTCTTTTTCCTTTAGTGGCTGATTGCCTCTGATGAGCAATCCCTCCCACCTAGCTTCAGCACATACAAATTCCAAAGATTAAGTTGTATGAAAACACACACACACACACACACACACACACACACACACACACACACACACACTATACACGAGCCAGTTTGCTTGTTGATAAGCTTACAGTAGCTTAGCAACAGGCTGCTGTAATTGCTGTAACACAAGTACATTATTATGTCTGCTCTAAAACAATAGGTTGTTCTCCATCCTGTCTTTAATAATCTTAGACATGTCTGAGGTAACATCTGGTAGCCGTTCATCGAAACGGTTAGCACACTGACCAGTATTTTAAGCTGTTAAAATCCACCCCTTTTTGGCATCTATCTACAACTTGAGGTTTTCTCAGCCTCACTGTAGATCATGAGCAATGAAACCCTTCCACCCCACCACCTCCACCACCACCACCACCACCGTCTTTCGTTCCTGCTCCCTATCCCTCTGCCTCTCTCACCACAGATACCCGCATGCAACACATAAAAACGTTATGCTAGGTGTTGTAGCCTAGCAACAAGTGAGGTAATCACTGTGACAGACTAGTTGCTGGCATGCCATGTTGCATGTGGCGGGAACAGCTGATCTGCTCTGTGCAGAGAGCAACGCAGATGATGTTCCTCAGCATGCTACAGCAGCTGCTTACTGGAGCCCTGCTTCTTCCTTTTAGGAGACTATTGATTGAGCTATGTTTACAACGGACATGTACAAATGTGTAGGCCCTGATCCCCCTAGGTTTTGGAGAGATGTCAAATTCTGGGTTTAACCTCTCTGTTTTCAGATATAACCCTAAAATAAAGGTTTACAGCATATTTGTAAGTCCAAATATTTTGGGTTTTTCTGTGTACTATTTTAGGGACAGTATGCTTTAGGACTGGCAGTGCTATTTGTCATCCATATTTTTTTCCTCGTCCTGACCTCCTTTTTATTTGGCAGGAATTGAATCTGGCTAATTTTGGCACAGCATCAAAGAAACTCTGAAGACGATCAATCGGTTTACCTGATTCAGGTGTATTTGGAGCTGAAATTACAACAATAAATCAAATCTATGTGGACATATAATATAAAGACCACTAAATTAGAATAGCACCCCTGGGGGGTTTTCCACACGAAAATTAGCACAAACGTGAATTATCTTGTCCAGCTTTTGCATTATTACAACATTCATTCATTCATTCATTCATTCTTAATCCTGTTAGGGTTGCAGGGAGGCTGAAGTCTATCTTAACCAATTCTGGGCAAATGCCTGAACAGCTCACCAGACCATCACAGGGCCAACACACACACACACACACACACACACGCGCACACACACACGCACACACACACACATAACCATTCACACTCACACCTAAGGGCAATTTGGAACAGGTTTTGGACTGTGGGAAGAAACCAGAGCTCCCAGAGGAAACCCACACAAGCACTGGGAGAACATGCAAACTCACTCACTCATTTGCTGAACCACATAGCCAACACACACACAACCGTTCACATTCACACTCATACCTAAGGGCAAGTTGGAACAGCCATTTAGTCTAATGTGCATATCTTTGGATTGTAGGAGGAAACCAGAGTTCCTGGAGAAAACCCACACAATCACAGGGAGAACATGCAAACTCCACACAACTCCAAACGCCCTTGCCAAGCTCGCATCGCAAATCTGGGACGTTCTTGCCGCAAGGCAGACATGCTAACCACTTTGCCACCTTGCCGCCCAGTATTACGAGAGTTCTACACAAGTTGGATAGGGCTTGGAGTTTGGAATGAGGAATAGCATTTATTCATGTATTTCAATACGCACCAAACACTCCATAGCATTTCAAACAGGACTTTTGAAGATTTTAATCTACAAAATAAACATTTATCATATGGTCATCATTCATCTTGTGATATATATGAGTGAACTGTCCGATTTTGCAGTAGGCACCCTGGTTTGAAGACCTGATACTAGTTTTTGACCCATAGTTTGACAATATTAGAAGAAACCTGTGGCTTATGGCTACTTTGTACAGTGATTCATGTTATGATAGCTGTTTGGTGGATAAGCATAAAAGGCTCAATAATTCAGTGTTATTGATAGATAACGACCACCCTCTTAGACATTTACCCTCCTTTAAATTGGGTGGTCGTCATCCATCAAGCATCTATTTCTTCATAGGTGGTTATTGATGTACCAGGTATATTAAATTAACATGAAATCCAGTGTCTCTTGGAAATAAAATGGAATCGGCGACAGTATCTTTCTGAAACCATTTTGCTTCCTCCTGTACACGAGTGTAAATGACCCTGTGCTGGGCACGATAACATTAGTAAACATCACCATCTTTTTTATTTCTCTTGAAATTGTACGCCTTCTTCTCTTTCTTAAGACCTGATCTCAGACTTTTCCACTTTCTATGAATCGGTGTTGCGCTGCCAAGTTATCGCGCATACACAAGATCATTCCTTTGGTCACACAATATTCATTAATTTTTTTCTAAGCCGCTTAATCCTAAATAGGGTTGCGAGGGGGCTAGCACCCATCTCAGCTGACTCTGGGCGAGGGCGGGGTACACCCTGAAAAGCTCGACAGACCTTTGCAGGGCCAACATACATACAACCATTCACACACACAGTCAAACCTAGTGGTGATTTGGAACAACCATTTAGCCTACTGTGCATGTTTTTGGACTGTGGGAGGAAACCTGAGTACCCGGAGGAAACCTACACAAGCACGGGGAAAATATGCAAACCCCACACAGAAATGCCCGAGCTCGGGAATCGAACCCAGGCCGTCTTGATGTGAGGCGAACGGGCTAACCACTGCGCCACCGTGCCACCTGTCACACAATATTGTTACTGTAATTGTAAAGAGACACAAACAAAACAAGGCGAACAAGAGATAATAAACCCGTGAGCTGGTGTGGTTTGGCATGGAAACATTTATGTTCAGCTAAAATTAACGAATAATGGAACATAAACCACACCAGCTATTCACCAGTGACTGAATCTGTACCTTTAACATTATTCATCATCTTGGTATATTGTCCATGTATTCATCAAAACAATCTTAACATGTTTGGCCACATATAGTATCGCACTAATGGAGGAAAAAAATTGTCTGTCATTCAGCTAATCAGTCCCACTTTTAACAGTATCAGGCTTTCAGCCCAGCGGCACGGTGACATAGTGGTTAGCACAGTCCTGGATTCGGGTCCTGGTCACAGGCGCTTCTGAGTTTGCATGTTCTCCTCTACTTTCGTGGGTTTCCTCTGGGTACTCTAGTTTCCTCCCACAGATCAAAGACATGCACTTCCGGCTAACTGGCCTTTCCAAATTGCCCCTGGGTGTGAATGTGAGTGGTTGTGTGTGTTGGCCCTGCAATGGTTTGGACGACTGTTTGAGGTGTACCCTTCCTTTGCCCAGTGTTGGCTGAGATAGGCGCCAGCTTTCCCGCAACCCTAATCGGATGAAGTGGTTTGGAAAATGAGTGAGTGTGTCTGTCACCCCAAAAACCAAACTGGACCCATTTCAAACCCCCTCACTCTCTCACTTATTTGCTGAACCACTTAATTACTACTAGGGTTGTGGGGAAGCTGGCACCTATCTCAGCCAACAGTGGGCGAAGGCAGGGTACACCCTGAACAGCTCACCAGACCATCACAGGGCAACACACACAATCATTCACACTCACATCCACACCCAGGGGCAATTCGGAACAGCCATTTAGCTTAATGTGCATGTATTGATCTGTGGGAGGAAACCAGAGTACCAAGAGGAAGCCCACACAATCATGGGGAAAACATGCTAACTCTACACAGAAACACCCATGCCCAGAACTCGAACCCAGGACCTATTTGCTGTGATGTGGTGGACGTGCTAACCAGTACGCCACCGTGCCGGCCCATATCAAACTCGAAATTCTAAAAAAAACAAACAAACAAACAAAAAAAAATTACATTCTCTTTCGACAGTCTTACAAAAAGGTTCTTCAATGATTCATCAGATATTTCATTAGATTTCCAATTCACAATGGTTCATTGCATAATTCACTTTTTTAAATTACCTCCACAGTGTCTTTTCTTGGAGACTGTGTACTTATAACATTTATTCTGAAGAGTAACATTCATTTTACTTTGCTCATAGGTGTTGTGAAGGGTCAGAAGGGGAGTCATTTTTAAAAGGGAGCTCCCAAGAGAACTGTACAAAATGAGGCAATGCAGAACCAGCTTCTCCTGTTCCATGTGAGACAACAAATAGAAGCAACCACGTGGACGAAAGACAGCTCAACCGGAGGAGGTGGAGGAGGAGGAGGTGGTGGAGGAGGTGACAGTAAAGGAGGCGCTGGTACCAAAGGAGCAGACGAAGCTCTACGATCAGAGCAAGAAGAGTTATGGCCAACGGAAATGAGAGCAGTGATGGGTCCCACAACCCCCTGGCAGCAGTTGTGGCTTCTACAGGTGGCACAGTGAATGGAGGGTCTTCATCAACCGTGTCTACCTACATCAAGCTTGTCCTGCTAGGGCTGATCATATGCATCAGTCTAGTGGGAAACCTGGTGGTATCTTTGCTAGTATTAAGGGACAGAACCCTACACAAGGCCCCATACTATTTCTTGTTGGATCTTTGCTTGGCTGACACGATTCGGTCAGCAGTTTGCTTCCCCTTTGTACTGGTATCCATCAAGAATGGCTCGACCTGGACCTACAGTGTGCTCAGCTGCAAGGTGGTGGCTTTTATGGCCGTGTTGTTCTGCTTCCATGCAGCCTTCATGCTGTTTTGCATTAGTGTTACACGTTACATGGCCATTGCCCACCATCGCTTCTACTCTAAGCGCATGACCTTCTGGACGTGCGTTGCTGTGGTGTGTATGGTCTGGACATTGTCTGTTGCTATGGCCTTTCCACCCGTGTTTGATGTGGGCACCTATAAGTTCATCCGCGAAGAAGATCAGTGCATTTTTGAGCACCGTTACTTTAAGGCCAATGACACACTGGGATTCATGCTTATGCTGGCTGTGCTTATCCTAGCTACCCACGTGGTCTACATGAAGCTCTTGCTCTTTGAGTACAAGCACCGTAAGATGAAGCCTGTCCAGATGGTACCCGCCATCAGCCAAAACTGGACCTTCCATGGGCCTGGAGCCACTGGCCAGGCAGCCGCCAATTGGATTGCAGGTTTCGGCCGGGGCCCAATGCCACCTACCCTGTTGGGTATCAGGCAGAACTTGCACAACCAGAACCGACGGCTGCTAGGCATGGAGGAGTTTAAAGCAGAGAAGCAGCTTGGCAGGATGTTTTACGTAATCACCCTGTTTTTTCTGGTGCTGTGGTCACCGTACATTGTAGCCTGTTACTGGCGGGTGTTTGTGAAAGCATGTACCATCCCACACCGGTACCTCTCCACTACGGTGTGGATGAGCTTCGCCCAAGCAGGGGTGAACCCCATTATTTGCTTTTTCCTTAACAAGGACCTCAAAAAGGGTCTGCTGGCCCATTTGCCCCCCTGTTGTAGAACTAAACCTCAACTGCCCCGTGAGCCTTACTGTGTCATGTAAAGACAAGTGTTTATTTATTTCTGTTATCATTTCCTTTATTTCTCTTGGGTGGGTCCCATTCGGACAGTTAATATGTTTTAAAGGTTATTTGAAGATGGAGGCATGAGGGATGTTTCCTTTTTTTGTAAGGATAAAGCGGTCATGGAAAGCATTTGCTGTTCTCTGAATTGCCATGTCTTCTTTTTAATGGAAAGGGTTCAGGGCTAAAATGCGAGGCACTAAATCAAATACAAATATGAAACAGTGCTATTTGCTGCAGCCAAGACGATACTATCATTCAAAAGACAAAAGCTGTTTTGATAACAGACTACTGCTGGTAATGAGTGAAGGAGATCAGAAATGTGACTGATCTGTGAAAATAATTAAACATGCCATTAACATTATTTTAGTAATTCAGTGATCATGAACAATTAAGCTTCAAAGCTTCACTTTGGCATAGTAATTTCTATTTGAAATTATAACTCTTAAGAAAATGCATATATTACAGTAATAAAAACTGCATGCGTTTTGAAATTTTAAAGGGCAGACGACCAACGAACTTATGACAGTTGAAATGCAAATTTGGTAAGTTATTGCAAATTTTGAACGAGACAGGTTATAATTTTTCCAGTAGAACACTGATTCTTCTGGAGGTGTAACGTATAGAACAAACCGATACTTGAAAACAAGTCGACAAGTTAATCTTTGAAGTTGTCATCCAGTAGTCTGCAAGTGCATTTGCATCTTTCATGACTTACCATGTTTGTCTCGCTGCCATATTTCTAAATTACTTTCCACTGATATATGTTTTTTAATGCTAAAAAGAGTAACCATATGATGTGGATGCTCAATCTATGAGTCAAACGTTGATATCGAAACAGAAACCTTAAAACTGCAAAGTCTATATAAGACAACTCACTATTTTTAAAGCAAACTTCTGCTTGCTTTTGATGTTTAGCCAAAAATCCCCTAATTAGATGAATGTAATAAAAGTACTGAAACCGAGGATTTACTGAATTAACTCAGTCTCTTTGGTGGATACTACATGATGTTTAAGGGTACAAAATTACCAGTTACTTGAATCCAATTCAAACTCAGTCATCTACTGGTAAAAAGAATTTATAAGTACCTAAAAATCACATGTTACTAAATTGTGTGACCCAAGAAAACCACAAGTGAGCAGACATTCTGCAAACAACATATAATATGAATTAGTTTATACTACACGGGAATGGCTCGGTCAGATTGGTTTTAGAGAACAATAGTCATTATTATTCATTCAACAACTTTTCTCGTTTCTGATTGGTGAAACGCCATGCAGTAATTCTTGATATTGCATTGTTGCCATGGGATAACTGAATTATTGCACTGTAGCCATGGGATGAATTGAATGATTACTGCACAACTGGCATGTGCAACACAGTGATGAGACTGCCTGCTCTAAAAATATTTTGAATGAATAATAAAACAGTTATGCAATTCGGCTTTCATATGGTAGTTATTTGTTTTCGTCTCTCACTTTCGGCCTCTGCAGATAACATCCCCTTGACCAAATAATTTTCCATATCATACACTTCCTCATACCAAAACTATTTATTATCCTGTGTAAATAATGCTTGAATTACACTGCACTTATGCTTTGCTCATGGAGCACATGGATATTATTAGATTAGATCACCTACCTTTCATGATTAAATAAGGAAAAATAATCTCGTTTTATTTTGCTTTTCGTTGTTTCCACATAGTATATAATAAATCTTTAAATGAGATTAAAAAGATGCCCTTACAACACACTTATACTCTCTTTCCGGTGCTCCCTTGCCTCTGTCATGGTGAAAATATGTAAAAATCGATCAGAAAAATCTTGATTTAGAGTGCTTTTGATGTCCCCATGCAGTATATACTAAAACATTTAGTCACTTCAGGCTCTGTGCATGTCGCTGAATTAAATATTCCTCAACAAACTCGGGATAATTCTTGAATGAATTCTAAATGTAAAAGTAAACCAGAAATGTTTTATTTTGTTTTCTCATGCCCCCGTGTAGTATATTATAAACCAGTTATTCGCCGAAGGGCCAGTGGGTGAAGAGTATTGATGAGTCGGCAGTATCCACCTCGCCTTCAGTGAATAATTATTTATAGTTCAGTTATGGTTGTTTGATGTTACACAGCAGTGATATACAATAATAACTCAACAAAATGTGAAACCATATGCATTCAGATTATACATGAACAACAACATAGCAACGTTTGAATGAAGAAAATTTTGATTTCTGTGGCCCCATGCTTGAACCTGATTATCCACATGCTCCAAAATAATTTTAGTTTCACATGTCTGACAAAGCTGTGGAAAGTTATCTTTGTGTAATTTTTTGATTAATTAAAGACACATATATGAAGCCATCATAATCCTAAAATCCAGAAGAGGTTTACAGAAGTTTACAGATTATATATATAAATATATATATATATATATATTTCTTAATTTTTCTGAGTCTGTGGTCTGTGGGTTATCAGGTTCATGCATGGGGCCACAGATTTCACATCAGGCATATTTTTGAACAATGTTCCAGAAAGAAGTGTGTTAGTAGTGTATCAGAATGTTTTGACTGATTTGGCCTGATAACAATATTTTGCACACAACTTCAGAAAGTGTGGATCAGTCATACGGTGTATTTATTTGTGGATTTATTTATTTAATTTATTTAATAATATGTATTTTTCATGGTTGGGGCGTAGAATGTTGATTGGTAGAACGGTGTACACAGAGACACAGCGATTGTAATAATTAGTTGAATGTTATAGAGCAGAAAATCGACTTTATGAGGTAGCCAGGTTCAGCTTGGGTTGGTCTAATTCCTTTCTGCTCCGATTTTTCAAGATCAAATAAACAAAAGAAACAAAACAGAATATCAGGAAAATGAATGACATCTACACCAAGAGCTAAATCCACCCACCCACTACCAAAATGGAGATAATTCCTATTGTTTAATTGCATCTATTGCCTTAGTCTATTATGACGGTTTAATCTTACTGATGTAAGGAGGATTTGACAGCTCTATGCCTCTAAGACTTTTGGGGAGGGGGGTGCTGGGGGGTAAAAAAAATACACTGTGTCTTTGTTGATTATTGGAGGACATTCTTCACTCCCCATCACAACCATACAAACTGAGGTCAAGAAGAAAAATGCATCAAAAGGGCACTAAACTAGCTGGAGACTAATTGCCAAATTTTGACACTAATGTGTACAGTTTTGCACAGTACAATGGAAGGACTTGAATTCCAAAACTTGATTTCCGAGTGGAATTAAAATGAACTTCCTTCATCCTTGTGGAATTCTTTAAGACATTTTTGGGTTTTGTTGTTGTTGTTTTTTTTTTCCTTCTTCTGATCTTTGAGGGTGGGAGAAAGGGATACAGGTGACAGTTGGTGATGTTGTGTGTATTCATATGTTGAAAGGATCAGAAAAAAGAAGTGATATTGGTGTGTGGGAGGGAGGGTGTGTGGGAGGGAGGGCATGTAGGTGGGCAAAAAGGGAGTGATTTCATTCTTTTTTTTTTTGTAACAAGCAAAAATGCCTGGTAGACCATTTTTAGTTGCTTCAGGCATTCTATCTTTTGTAAAATAACTGTGACCTCTGTGTGATTTCCTGTGTATTATATGGACTACGGACTAATGTCAAACTGGGGGGAGGGAAAGGGATGGACTCTTGGTTATCTTTTTACCACGCATGTGTGAGTGATTGTTTATGCCAAGTATGAATGTTGGAAATGACTTCTTGGGAATGGGGGGTGGGTGGCTGATGGGGATGAAGCCACATCAAGCATGGTATAGGCAGAGACAGACGGCGTAATGAAAAATGTCCCTCCTACAGTTGATCAAGTTCACTTTCCTTTACTAACACACATTTTTCTCTCATGGATGAATTCTATTATTGATATCCTTAGGAATTTACTCATTCATTTCCTGAAACACTTAATCCTACTACAGTCGCGGGGAGCCTGTCTACACCATGAACAGCTCACCAGTCCATCACAAGGCCAACACACAAACAACCATTCACACACACTCGCATCTAGGGGCAATTTGGAACAGCCAATTAACCTAATGTGCATACCAGAGCACCCAGTGGAAACCCACACAAGCACTGGGAGAACATGCAAATTTCACACAGAAATGCCCTCGTTGAGCACGGGACAAACCCAGGCCCTTCTTGCTGTAAGGTGGACGTGCTAACCACTACCCCACCATGCCGGAATTTACTCAGAGAAACATACTGAAGAAATTTAAGCAGTTATGGGTTTTTTTCAACACCTTTTTAGACAAAATGTGGTATCGTACTGCTTAGAACATTAAGCCAACAGAAACGCACCTTAATCTTTCATCCGCTGCCTTTGGAAGAGGGTAATGTGTTAAGTAATGTTGGGACTAATGCTAACTGATGAATAAGGTTAATGTGTTTAATGATTCCAAAATTCCCACAAGGTCCCTGGGAAGGAAACTAAAGTGGTAGCTCAGTGACTTCACCGTTCTAAAGAGTACATGACATGTCGGAAAGTAATTGAGTAAAGGCATCATTTCCGTTAATTCATTGCTTCAAGGGTGTTAACTGCACTATTCCCACATCTCTAATTCCATTCTCTGAATCGTTGAAATACAGATGAACAGAGAGAACAGGAGTATTATTCACAAACAAATATTTATAGATTTTCGGATGTGTTTCAATTTAATAGCATTAGTGCAAAGTTTTTGAGTGCAGTTTAAACATACTGTGGTTCGTAATTACTATAATGATTCACTATTAGGATTCATTTTCAGTGTACTATCACCCTGCCTCTTAAGGCTTGTTTTAGCCCGAATTTTTTTGGAATTTTAAGTGGACATTTTCAGCACAGCATACATAATTAAAAACCCCAATGCACAACATGGGGTTGACATGCTTGACAAGCTCAACCTGAGATAAGACATCCATTTTCTAGATTAATATTTCCCTAATCTGATTTCTAGGTTGTTTTGAAAGTCAGTGAATCTCCTTATCAGTATGAATTAAGTGCCTGTCTTGGTATGATGACATCACAACTGCTATTATATATGTTGCACTACTCGTCTGATTTATTAATAGTGCCAAACACACAGTTTCTCATGAAATAATTTATACTTCAAGCAGATTTTAGCAGCTTGTTTGCCACAAAGGCCACATATGTAAATGAACTAATGAGACATGACGAAGAAAGAGAGAAAGAACGAAAGAAAACACTTGGTGATATGATTGTTCTGATTGAAATATTTCTTTGATCAACTCCGGAGTCACATTTTTCACGAGTGTATGATAAATGAAAAGAAACTAGAGGGGGAAAAATGAGTGAGAATGTCAAGTTTGATTTCAGATTCAGATATCTTGTTCTGTAAATTAAAGGGTTTTCCCCCCCGACATGACAATAAAAGTTTACTTTTGTTGCGTTTTGGACTGTTAATGTGGTGTAACCTTTGTTCTATGGGCAATGCATTTTTGCCCGGCTTCGGAAGCATTTAATGTTGTAGTGCACAATGCAAAATAGTAATGACATGGCAGTATATGTCGTCTGCATGTGTATAACAGGAAAGGTGCGGGCTGGATTTGAATTTTGTGGGCTCGAGACCTAAGCTGCTTCATTATGTGCTGCGATCTTGAATAGCTGTAATTTTCTTTAACACAAAGCAAGTATAATAATAATAATAATTATTATCATTATTATCATTATTATTATACGTAAATTATATCTACTATAAAACTATGATTTTAGTGATGTAAACAGTACATTGTTGCATATATTCCAAATATACCATGTAGTTACGAACAACAACAAGACACATATGTCTGAAATTCCAGTGACAGGATATGACAGTAGGGCGCTTTTTATTCAGATAAAACTTAGATGCACTCACCTCAGAAGAGTTTTTCTTTAACAGTGGAAATGTCCTTTCATCCAAGCAATAAGAAAACTGTAATTGATGCACAGATGCCTCTTGATAACACTGTCAGAATAAGAACAGTAGTCTTCTCTCTGCAGTAAACCGGATACAGAGGTGAGTGTAAAGCTCGTCAGTGTGCCAGTCAGTTATTGCTTACAGTAAGAACTAAACCTCTGACTATGCAACGAAGGCATTTTTTTTTTCATAATTTATCAAAAATTAATGGAAAATGTCACTAAGCTGGTATTTCTTATTCAATGATACATTATTATCAGTAACATATATCACATTTTAGCAGATTTAATTACTGATAGGAGTTATGAATTCACACACTTTTTCCCTAGGTATGACTGAATGGGCAGAAGAGTGGTGCAGTGGTTTGCACTGTTGCCTCACAGCAAAATGTTTTAGGGTTTGAATATTGGCAAAAGACCTTTCTTTGCCGGGTTTCGTCCCAGTTGTCAAAGGCATGCACATTAGGTCATCTGGCTACTCTAAATTGCCCATAGGTCTGAATGGTTCTTTGCGTCTGTGTTAACCCTGCAATAGACTGGCAACCTGTTCATGGTGTACCCTGCCATTCACCAACCTTGATGGATAAGCAATAGAGATAATGGATGCACACTTAAATTCTCATCGTGAAAT
>JAQMYF010000015.1:15791714-15806950 GCA_030014195.1 Neosilurus mollespiculum
TATATATATATATATATATATATATATATATATATATATATATATTACAGAATTAATTCTTTACAGAATTGTGTTAAAAGCATAAAACATGTAGAGTGCAACATTCCATGGCTTGTTGATTAAATTGTCCAGAACAAAATACAACCATGTGCTCTTTACAACCATGGTGAGGAGAAAAACATCTCAGCTAATATTGATTCTTCAGGTGTATGGGCTACAACATCAGAAGGCAACACTGGGTATTTGTGGTGACATCAGAAGGCAACACTGGGTATTAACAATAAATCTGAATTTGGGTTCCACTCCTGCATGCTAAAAACAGAAGGCGATTATGCGCACAGGCTCACCCAAAGGGGTTCGACTGTAATGCATTTAGTTACAACATTTATTAAACTGAAATTAATTAAAGTTTTTTTAGTTTGTTTGTTTTTTGTAATGAATGTCTTTGTCTAATCAAATTTTCTGGGATTACAGCTGTTCTGGTGAGAAACCGAATTATCAAATTGGATGACGCATTTTCTTTTTTTAAGCTACTAGCCAAATAGTTACCCTACATATCCTTGCCTATAATGTTGAGCCACTGTCTTTAAACAACTTCTCTGACACAGAAACACTTCAAGACAATTTATACAAACTTACAGAATAGGAGAAAACCTGGGGTGTGGTCTTCCATCCCCAGAAGTGCAGCTTACCTACAGCCACCAGGTCACCATAACCAATTATTCATCCATACACACTCGAGGAACGAGTACTTCAAAGATCCGAGACTATCAAATTCCAGGGCGTTGACATCCAATCTGATCTATTCTGGAAATACCACACTGACAAAGTCACCAAGAAACACAATAGCATGCTAGGATTCTTGAGATGAAACCTTAGGACATCAGAGTCAAATATTTTGCAGAGGTAAAATCCCACTTAGTTTATTGGCCAACAATATGGAACCCACTTTAGAAAGAGCAAGTGAAGAAAGTTGAGATGGTCCAGCACCGTGCTGCCTCTTATGCCACCAACCACTATAGAAATCCCAGTAGTGTGAGTACAGGTTAGAGGAACTTGGCTGGAAATCATTGGAAGACAGGAGAAAAAAATTGCAACTTACTCTCACTCACCCTAACTCATTTGCCGAACTACTTAATCTTACTAGGGTCGCAGGGAGGCTGGAGCCTATCTCAGCCGACACTGGGTGAAGACAGGGTGCACCCTGAACATCTCGCCAGGCTGCCCCTGCAACTTACTGTTTTACAAAGTGGTCGGTGATCCAGTTGGCATTCTGTGTGACCAATTCTTAACATCATGACTTCATTAACATTAACATGACTACCAGAACCAGATTTGAAAATTCTCAACAAAGACAAAATGGTTTCAAATAGTTTTTTTCCCCAAGAACAGTGCAAGCCTGGAACTCCAGCATCAGTAGTTGAGGCTCCCTCCTTGGTATCCTTTAAGAGAGAGCTTTCAACAGTCTCTTTCTAGTCTATTCATCCCTCCTATGAATTCCCGTAGGTGAAGTGATGGACTGGAGATGTGCCAGCAGGTTTCTTTTTCTAGATTTTAACTCATTTCTTTTGTACTTATTTCTGTATGCTTTTATTATTTGGTTATACTTCAGAATAAATCTATTTCTTGTAACCACCAGAAGCATTGAATAAAGGTGCAGATGTACATTCCTGAATTATTTAAATAAGCACTTTAAAAACAAAGTGTTGTCCGGGTGCTTTTCTTTCTATATTACCTTTCCAACAGACATCTTAAACTGATTGTGTTCAGAATCCCTGACCTAATGAATAAGTGTTCATTCATACAGGTTTCTATGCACCTCTGGAAGCAACTGTGGATAAGAGCATCTGCCAAAACCCCTAAATGTAATTTAGCCTGTTGGTGTTTACTGCAAACGAAAAGCAGATCAGCTTTTAGAAATTTTCCCTATGCTATTTTAATAATTTTCATTGAAGCTGTTATAAAGGTATTTTATGGTCATTTTAGGAACATGGAAAGGGATGGTATTTAAGAAAGATTACTTACGCACTCACTACTACTAGGGTCTCAGGGAAGCTGGAGTCTATCTCAGCCGCCACTGGGCAAAGGCGGAGTACACACTGAGCAGCTCACCTTCTTCATCTTGCTGTGAGGTGGACACGCCAACCAATTTTTTTCTGTATGTAATTGTGTAATAATTCTGCCCCAGAAAAAGAAGAGTTTAACAATATGACTTAGCCCAGTATTGCCATGACAATCATATTCACGAACTTTGTATATCTATATGTACGCCAGCTGTGACAAAAGTCAGAGTGATCGTATGTAGTGGTTTACAAAAAGTAAAAGTTTTTTATTTTTTTACGTTACAATTAGTTTTAGCAAAGCAGCGTGAGATGTGTTTGGGTGCACAGTACAGTTGTGGTCACTAAGCTACAATACAGTAATGAATTCTTGATAACCTGAACCCTTTCAGCAGTAATGTAGGCCTAACATGAGCCGTTTCACTATTACTTTTCCCCCAGCTCACACCGGCCAAATGAAACAAGCTGGTGGGCAGAAATTGGCTTGTGGATCTTGTGAATGACTTATTTATTTGAATATATGGTGCAACTTATAAATATTCAAAAGATGCTGGTTAAGCATTATAAAACAATGGCAGTCAGGTTCAGTGACTAACAAAAGTACAGAAAGCAGATTCATTACATAATTTTTTTTTTTCCGCAGAATTTATTTGACTCTATGGAGTTACTGCAAGCTTTTACGTAAAACCCCCATCAAACAGTATAGCTTTGGTTTATGTCCATGTAACACAGCATGTGAGGAATACAGTGGCACCATCTGCTGGCTGTAACAGGATTCTTTAGGACACAGACACTTGTGCACTTCAGTGGTATATCCAACTTTTATTTCAAAAATATGTGTTAAACCATAACTAAAAATAGCCATATCGCAACCATATCTAGGTGGGGCTGGGGGTGTAATGGTTAGGGTGCTGGGCTCATGATTGAGAGGTGGCCCTGGGTAAGGTCTGAACCACAAATGTGGCGCTGTTCACCCAACAGTATAAATACCAGTAAAATACTGGGAAGGTAAGCTGCAATGGACTAGCATCCCATCCAGAAGGAGTTGAACTCCTAGTCGCTTCGGCTCTGATAAACCACTAGACTCGGGTGTAAAAGCCCCACAGACTTACCCACCATATCTAAAATGGCTTCATAATACGAAGGGAGCAAATATCTCAAAGCAACTCCACACAGATGAGCTTTCTAGGTGCATCACAAGTTTAACAAAAGGTATTAAAACAATCTAGAACATTCATTCATTTTGTTTAATAACTGATTTAACTTGGTCAGGGTCATGGATGAACTGGAGCCCAGAGAATGGGACAACAGTCCATCACAGAGCATCACAACCATTCACACCTAGACACAATTTAGCATAGCTTATCTACCTACAAGTATGTAATGCAGAGAAAATAGCTGCACTCATAGAGAGATCAAATAAATAAATAAATAAATAAATAAAGAAAGAGTGAATTAAACCCTGGACCCTCACACTATGAGACACCAACTGTGAGTACCTTCTGTGTCACACTTTCACTTTGCCTAGAATATTGCTTAGAGGGGAGATTAGGCTTTTCTCTCTTTTTAAGACCCACAGATGTTATAACAAGGTTAGCACATTTGAGTTTTTCCTCTGGGTCGTTGAAGTTAGCCATAAACACAAGGTATGCAATGTTTTTTTTTCCCCCTTGGGGGGTTGGTCCTTCTGATTAACTGGCCTTCTCCCACTAACACCCCCCCCACACAGCCAATCTTTCCACCCAACCCAGTCTGCATTCCAATGCACTGAGCGTAGGGCTTTCAGGTGACCAATCAAAGCAAGCCAGGTACAGTCAGTGGAGGAAGAAGCCAAATAGACCACCTAGAGCGCGAACTCCAAACCAGTGTTTCAGGAGGAGGTGGGGAGGCAGCTTTTTGGATTAGATATTCACTTTGGTCCTCCACTTGCTTCTGAAATGAAAAATAAACGACTGAAAATGGTTATAATACCTGACCTTCAATTGGCTGGCATCTAATCCTAAGTGTATTCCTGTACCTGGATAATCGTCAGAGCTACTGCGACCATAACTAGGACAAAGTGATAATAAGGGATGAATAAAAAAACAATGCATTTTTAAAAGAGAAAGATTTACTTAAAATATTGTTTAAAATAACAAAAATTTCATCACCATGAAGATGTCAAATACAACCCAGTGTAAAACTCTTGGTAAAAACACAAACAGTAAAATCTGCTCACAATCTGTATGTTTCAATAGAGGTCAGAACTTTTTTGGTCAAGAAAACTGGATATAAGTTAGTATTATCATCATCACCGAACATGTGCATAAACACTATCTAAAAAGAAACCAAAAAATAAAAAACACCAGGGGGACAAATATTGAGAGAAAGACATAATAAGAATGTGGACAGATTGTAATATACAGACAGGCAGAATTAAAACAGGTATTTCCGGCAGTTCGGCACTCCACACTTGCACTCAATGCGTATGCGTGTGACCGGAGTGTCTGGCATTCCTGCCAGGCTAAAATTCATGTCCATTTTGGTGCTTTCTGCATCAACTTCATCAACTGTATTAAAAAATAAAAATGAAAAAAAGAGGAAGGGAAGGAGGAAGGGAGCAAGAGAGAGAATGCCATTGCAGATGAATTAAACAACAAAAAGCTCACTAATAAATAAGTAATCAAACATACTGCAGTTTTCTATGCTGAATAAAGCGCAGTGTTGCTACATCATCACATGCTTACTTGTCATTTTGTAATCGAAAGTGAGCTCTTCTCCTGCTCTAATTGCTCGTGTCGCAAAGAAAGCGATCCTGGGAAGCCGATCGTCCAGGTTGTCGATAAAAACATTATACACCTGCAGGTTTGGGTTGCACTGCACAATGTTTGGGAACACACTAGTTTGTTATACTGCATCACAGGAGGTTACCATTTACCCAAATCTATTAAATAAGTTGTATTTGACTGTTAGCACTTTGCTAAAACATGCCAAACTGACAGCTTATCAACCCATGATGGATCATACTCACACTGTGGTTGACAAAGTGGGAAATATTTCCATAGTGGGCAGCGTCTACAGTAAAGTCATCAGCCACATAATCCAGATCAAACAAGTATGTGACACCCTGCCGGTCATATATCTGCCCTCTTCTCTCAGCCTCTTCTGTGGTAATGACCTTATAACATACACAACCAATGGAAGACTAGTAAAGTGTTACTATATACTCAATGGGAACTGCGCTATCTGATTGGTCCGTTACATGGGGATTCTAAAACATTATCTCGAGTGGATAATGCTTGAATCAAAACAACGAACACTCACATAATATATGTTGACTAAAGACGTCAGGAAGTTTAAATTGAGCACCATGGTAGTATAGTGGGTGGCCTCACTGCAAGAAGGGCATGGGATCGAGTCCCAGGCTGAGCAAGGGTGTTTCTGCATGGAGTTTACATGTTTTCTCCATGCTTACATGGGTTTCCTTTGAGTACTCCAGTTTCTTCCCACAGTCCAAAGACATGCACATTAAGCTGATTGTCCCTAGGTGTAAGTGTGAATGTTTGTGTGTTTTGGCCCTGTGACAGACTGGTGAGCTGTTCAGGGTGTACCCCACTCTTGCCCAGAGTCAGCTGAGATAGGCTCCAGCCTCCCTGCAACCCTTGTAGAATTAAGAAGCTCAGCAAATAAATGAATGTATCTAAATGTCCATTTGAGTATTTAGCTGGATGCAAAGTTACAGAATATATATAATATAGATAAATCCTCTTTTGTTTGAAGAAATGGCTGGAAAAGGGCATCGTTACATTGGTGGATCTATATCACTATTTTCAATTTGGGATTCATTCATCCTTCTTCTGAACTGCTTAATCCTAATTCGGGTCACGGGGAGGCTGGTGCCCATCTCAGCCGACTCTGGGCGAGGGCAGAGTACATCCTGGACAGATCGGCAGGCCATCGCAGGGCAGAAACATGCTGATGGCAATCCAACGGTTTACTCTTTACAAATGACTGCAATGGTTCTTTTACTTGCATCTCACTACAGACAGTGAGAGACATGGCTGGTCTTTGATAACCCAGTTAGCTGCACTGGGAGGACAGCAGTGACAACCCGGTGATAGTGGGGCTTGAACCCCCGACCTTCGGATCAGTAAGCCAGCACCTTAACTTCCGTGCTACCACTTTACTTCATAGTGCTACTTCAAATCCTGAATGTATTCTCTTCACCCGCAAACTCTTGAGGCCCTTAAGGTCACCAGTAGATAGTCACTGTTCTACCCGACATGACCTGTAGAGCTATGCAGGCTTCAGAAATCACCTCCAAGGGTGTATAGACAATGATGGCCAACATTTGGAGGAGGATCATCTTTAGAACATGATGAATAAAAAGTGTTTTGTATGAAGTTTCATGTGTGCAAATAACAATTTGATTATCTTCAACGATTTTCTTTTCATTTACCTTTGAAATGTGGGAGGTTTTATTGGGTCACCCTGTATTACACAGAAACACGGGAAATGCGTTAAACATTTTTATTATTTTTTTTTACTTTTTAAAGCATGACAATAACAACTCCGCCTGCTCTGTGTTACCATGACAAACTGTGACTGTAGGTCATTCTGATTTACGCATTATCCACTCTGGATAATGTCTTTTAGTCCACAGATAGCCAACCAATCAGATCACGCTATTCCAGTGTAGTATATACTAATACTGACATTAATACTAATACTAACACAAATAATAATAGGAAGGGGTGATGATTCTTTTTTTTTTTTTTTTTTTTAAATATCGATGTATAGATGGAAGTGAAAGATCAGCTTTTATTAATTTACTCTTTACCTCTTTATCCTGGTTAGAGTTGTGGTAAATTCCATGAACAATCGGTACAAGGTTCACACCTGGGGCAATTTGTTGTAGCCAATCCACTTACTGGGGATTTTTGGGACAGTGGAAAGAAACCAGAGAACCAGGATGAAAGCCAAGGAGAGAACAAGCAAATAGACCCTGAAGCTCATCCCCATTCTCATTTGCCGAACCGCTTAACCTTATTCGGGTTGCGGAGAAGCTGGAGCCTAGTGGCAATTTGGAAGAGCCTAATGTGCACCTTGGATTGTGGGACGAAAACGGGGCACCCGGAGGAAACTCACGCAAGCGCATGGAGAACTTGCAAACTCCACACAAAAGCACCCTCACCAAGCGCAGACCTCAATCCCAAGACCTTCTTGCTGTAAGGCGGACGTGCTAACCACTACACCACCTGACCCTAAAGCTACAGAATCAATATTACTTTTTGCCCCTCGCTCCTTAATATCACATGCTGCATTCGATACAGAAAGGGAGAAGATTAGGAACACTTAAGCCTTGTTCACACAGGAAGCGACAAGCGACCATGCAAAGGCAATGACCGCACGCAACACTCAAAGCCAAGAAGTGAAATTTTTTGGTGCGGCACAAAGTGGGCGGGTAAAGAGTTCAACTGAGCTGAACTTCCACGCGACACGAGTCGAGTGATTAACAATCAGAGCTACTGTTGATTGACAGATGCTCCCAAACATGGACTTTCACAGAATATGTCCTTGTGGAAACATGAGTTTAAATGTCCCGCTCACATCAACATGGAAGAGGAGGTTGTTATAGCTGTGTGTAAATATTCTGCGCTGAGCATAATAACCTGATACGTGATGCCTAGGTCCACATTTCTGAAACGGTCGCCATTTCCTGAGAATTTATATGTATATACGTTTAGTTAGAGCTACACGAAATGTATATTATACTGGCTGGGTAGTAACTCAAGCACATGGTTTTGCTCACAGTTTCACTCGGAAAGATTTTGAAGCAGGTAACATGCGAGGGATTTACCTGGGCATGTCACTTGTCGCTTCCTGTGTGAATGAGGCTTTACTCCATGCCTTGTGTTTGGGTGTAGCATCCTATGTTCTTCCTACACCTTTGACCTGTTTCTGTCAAGCTGATGGAAATTATATGACTTTGAGCATGTGTAGCTCAGAGTACTCACCTCTCCAAGGTACTCCATGACGAAAGAGTTCTTAGGAATTTTCTCGAGCGTACGCACACCCCAGCCTCTTCCATTGGCTGTTTTAAAGATACACAAGTCGTACTGGATGCCCCTCTGCACCACTCGGTTCTTGCAGTCAGGTCCACATCGACACTGTGAGTTACACTCATAGATGGGCATACCGGGCCTGATCTTCACCTGCATGTTTTCATTATATGCTGTACGGGTATCAGATGCTCCAGCACAGCAGCCATTTACAGGTGCTTTAACACAGTCTGTGCATTCACACCCTACTGCTGCTTCGGTGAGTTCCACACCTTTCCCCAACTTATATCTGTTGATGTAGGTGAAGTTATTTGGAGGGCCGTCCTGGTCCACTTCATTCATGACAAAGATGCGCCCCTTGTGCTTACATGTTCGATTCAGTTCTTCCTCCCAGCGAAGCAGCTTCATCCGTTGCTTGGCCCTCTGGTGGATGAAGGAAACTGAGGAGGGACCCAGTGAGCTGGAACGCAGGGGCAAATTAGCATGAAGCAGTGCTAAACGCATGTCCTGCCGGAACTGCTGGAGGAGTTTGGGGCATTTGAGATTTTTGTGTGGTTCCCACGTACTTTCTGGTGCTGAGTAACCTTTCCACTTTACCAGGAAGAACTCCTGATTCTACACAGCAGCATAGAATGTGTGTAATAGAAAAAAGGGACATTTTAAAATATAAATCTAGGATTTTCTATTGTGGACATACACTATATGGACACTTGACCACAAAACTCGTGTGTTTTTGGAGTCTCTTTACTGTTAGAATACATTTCTCTCTTCTGGGAAGGCTCTCCACTAGATTTTGGCTGTGGGGATTTGTGATCATTCACCCACAAGATCATTATTAAGGTCAGGCACTGATGTCAGGTGGGGACACGTTGGGCAGTTGGCATTCTAGTTCATCCCAAACGTGTTCGGTGAGGTTGAGGTCAGCGCTCTGTGCAAATGACTCACCACACCAACCTTATGCCTTCATGGAGCTCACTGTGTGCGCAGGGGGGACCGTCATGGTAGAGCAGGTTCGAGTCTCGTGGCTCAAGTAAAGGGAAATTGTAACCCAACAGCAGACAAAGACATTCTGCACAATTGGGTGCTTTTAACTTTGTGGCACCAACTTTGGGAAGACGGTACATATGGGTCAGGGGCTGGTGGTGTAGTGGAAAGGGTGCTGGGCTCATGAGCGAGAGGTCATGGGTTCGAATCCCTGTTAGACCCCCACTGGGCTAACAAGTGTGCCTCTGTGTACCCAGCAGTATAACAGGGTACCAGTTAAAATACTGGGAAGGTGATCTACAATGCACTAGCATCTCATCCTAGTCGCTTCGTGCTACAGAAACCGGGTTAGGCTCGGGTGTAACAGCCCAACAGGCTTTATATGGGTCTGATGGTCAAGTGTCCATACCGTGTATATTTATCAGTGATAGTGCAAAGGAACTGAGATGAAACCCTCACCAGTACAGAGCTTTACTGTTCACTCACCTTAATTCTTCTATAATTATACAGATAATCTACCACATAATCACTGAAGTCGTCCTTGGTCACAGCAAGCTGCTTGCACACTAATTTCTGCTTCCGACAAACAGCCTGCAGCTCATCTCTGGAGTATTTACCAGACACACTGCAGTCTTCAGAGCATGAAGGTGCAAACAGATAAAACTGCATTAGGAACTGACTGATGGCTGTCTAATAGGGAAAAAAAAGTCATCTAGCATACAAAGTAGGCTTTTTTTAACCATAATTGATCTTTAATAACTTTAATATCCAGTGAAAGTTCTTTAGGTCAGTCTCATTTACTTTCATGTGAAGTGTTTAGCATAAAAAAAGATATATAAGGGTGCATTAATGTTATTTACCTTTTAAATACCGCGCCATCCCTCCTTTTCTGTTGCTTCCCAAAAATTGCTCACCGGAAGTGAGGTAAACGCGTTTCGCTTTGGTGATTGGCTGATGTGTTGCCAAGAGGAAACTACTCGAATTTCATTGGTCAATTCCTCTTCCTCTGAAAGTGGGTAGACTAGCTTAGAGAGACATGATTCAGAAGGGAAAGGGTTTTTTTAATTTATTATAATTTTTTTTTTTAATTTAACATTTTATCAGACTAAAATCTAAAATTACACTTCACATAAGCATAATAACATTGTTCCTAATTAAAACTGCATTTTCACTAATTAGAATGGTAATTAAAAATACCCATAATCAAATTATTGCTAGTATAAATGATATTTATAATTAATCATAACTTATAAATTAAATTATAGTCAATTAACATATCCCTATATACTTAGATGTATATGTATATGTATATATGTATGTATGTGTGTGTGTGTGTGTGTGTGTGTGTGTATATATATATAACTGTTCATCACCATTTTTCCAGTTAACAGGTAGGTTGAATAAGTAGTCAATATAGTTGATCAGTATAGTTCAATTCATTCATTTGCCAAACCGCTTAATCCTGGAGCCTGGAGGACAATTCATTCTCACACCTAAGGACAATTTGGGACAGACAATTAGCCCAATGTGGATGTCTTTGGACTGTGGGAGAAAACCGGTTGACCTGGAGGGAACCCACGCAAACACAGGGAGAACATGCAAACTCCACACAGAAAACGCCCAAAGCCGGGACCTGAACCCAAGACCTTCTTGCTGTAAGGCAGACATGTGAACCACCCTTCACTTCACCGTGCCACCCTAACTGTATTTCTCCTCGACAAAATTTAAATTAACATATTATTATAACCTTAAAAAATATATATAATTTACCATTTTAACATTTAATAGGTAAAATGTACTGCAGATTGGATATGTATTGAATTTTAATTCTTCAGATATCCACAGTAATATTTTTCCAGTCCATTGTGGCAAGCAGTTTTAACCTTTATTCAAAACACACTATATATAATGACTATCAGTAACTGCATTTTACATCTATAACAGTATTTCTCCTAGTCAAAATTGCTTTAGCTGTCACAAGGTTAATTCAAGATATCCACAGTCACAGTCTAACTAGAGGAAATTTTAATTCATGATATACACAACATTGAGTGTACTAATTAAAGCTAAATTTAAGATACCTAAAAATCACCACCTATAAGTAACCAACTTGCCATAGACCACAAGTCATTTCAGGTACCCACAGTGTCATTATTTCTAGAAAGAATGATGTCACTGTTGTCGTTCTTGTGCACTGTGTAAATGAATATTCAATATTTCAGCTGTTTACAATCCAGTTAATAGCCATAACTTTAACTTCAGCTATCCAAAATGGAGAAAAACATCCATAAATCTATAATGTCATTTAAAATACTTTTATACAATTATGGCACACAGGTTCAATAGTTACTACTGTCACATCATAGCAAGATAGTTCTGGGTTTGAATCTTTGAATTGTTGCTGACAAGGGCATTTTCTTTGTGGAGTTTTCATGTTCTCGCTGTGCATGTGCATTTTCTCTCCCACAGTTTAAAGGCATGTACATTTGGCTGACCACTTGTCTAAGTGGGCTCAAATCAACCAGCCAGTTTTGTGAAATATGTCACTGGTGAGCCTGTATGCCAGCAAGATGAAAAAACAGTGCTTTAGTGTGCCCTTTTAAATACTAAACCGGTCTTTAATCATGCAATTTTACATGTTTTTGGCAAAATACATAAGTAGATTCTGGCATGTTTGATCGCTATGTGAGTTCTTATACTCTAACCTTGACAAACCATGTCCTCATGGAGCTCATTTGTGCACAGGGGCATCTTCATGCTGGAAAAGGTTCAGGCCTCTTAGGTGAAGGGAAATTATACTGCTACAGCATTCAAAGGAAATCAACATTGACAGAAAGACCCATAGGTGTGATGGTCATGGGTCTATGAATATTAAGCTATATACAGTACATTTTGTGTAATCTGTACAAATGTTGTACATTTTTTGTTAGATTACATTTGTATCAATTTTATAAGTAGTAGAACTACAACAGACATGCTGAAAAACATTTTACATTATTATATTTTATTGGAAATTGCCTTCCATAATTAAAACATTCTCTTTACGGTTCTCGACTCAACCAAACATTAACTAAATGGATTAAAGCCTCGGTGTTTTGTTCCTTTTCATAGCCTACTCTCTCATATGGTAGTGGGACTAGAGCTGTATTGAGCTGTCAAACAGCACACATGGCAAATTTAATTCGTAAAATTTTTCACAAACACTGTAATTTCTAAAACAAGTGAAGCAGCAGGTTAATGATAGGTTTACCACAGGAAAAAGAACACATGCCATGAAAGGCTGGTGTGTTTTGATTTGTGTGGTGTTCAATCAGGACTAATAAAATGCATTAGTACTTACAGTGTACACTAAAAGTATACACTATTTACAGTAAACCTGACTGACTGAGTCAGTAACAGCAAACTGCAAGGTATTTGTTGTTTTTGTAAAAGTCATTGAGGAACCCATTGGCATCTCTTTTATGAATGTGGGTCCACATTTTTCCTGGACTGAAGCTGGAGTCACTGCCTTTTTTTTTCCACCCATAGACACACATGAAATAATTCTCATCACACGAAATAATCACAAAGACAGATCATTAATATTTATTAAACTTTTACATTACCTGGGAAAAATTGTTAAAACAAACGTAAACCAAAGATAAACAAAACAGTCCCTTAATTTCAGATTGTTTATAGATTATTATCAAATAGTTTTGTTTTCTTATTTTCATAAAAAATGCCTCAGTATTCAAATGGTTTGCTCTTTTAGAAAAATGACGTAACTTTCAACATGAACACCCATCTCTTTAGTTATTAAATTAAAATATACATTTTATACTTTTTCATGATGTCAATATATATATATATATATATATATATATATATATATATATATATATATATACATACATATATATTTCATTAAAGGGTCCCATTCACTTACCAGGTATATTAAATAAATATTCAATGTATAAAAATTCATTGTCATCTCTTTCATTCATTCTCATTTATTTGCTGAACTGCTTAATCCTATTATGGTCACGGGAGGCTGGATCCTATCTAAGCTGACACTGGGCGAAGGCAAGTTACACCCTGAACACTTTCCCAGACCATTACAGGATCAACACACACACACACACACACACACACACACACACACACACACACACATAAAAACACAACCAATCACACTCACACCTAGGGGCAATTTGGAACTGCCAATGTGTATGCTTTGGACCATGGGAGGAAAATGAAGTACCTGGAGGAAACCCACACAAACACAGGGAGAACATGCAAACTCCACACAGAAACGCCCGAGCCCGAGACTCATACCCAGGACCTTCTTGCTGAGAGATGCTAACCACTATACCACCGTGCCACCCAAGTGTTATTTATTTGAAATAAAATGGAATCAGCCATGATGTCTTTCAGAAACAATTTGCTTAATCCTATTTATAAGTGTCAGTGACCCCTGCACCAGGCACGATTATATTAGTAAACATTGCCATCTTGGGACAAGTTAGAATGCAGAACACTTGATCCCTGATTTTTCCACTTTCTACCAATCGGTCTTGCACTGCCAGGTTATCATGTGTATGTGCAGGATCTATTTAAAAAAAAATATTCTGTATTGTACAAAACAACTGTAATTCCTCCTAAAGCTTGCAGGAAATATAGTTTACAATGATATACATTATATAAAATCAAGTCATACAAAACTTGCTTGCACATAAAGCAGCGGATTAACTGTTTAAAGCACAGAGACTGAAAGTTATCTGTTATGCTATCAGCAGCTGTATTCTGAGTGTTAAACACAGCCACGGTCATGTGATCAGAGTAGAGAGATAACATCGGTGGTTATATCTGGCTTTATATTGTACGCTTGCTGCTATACCACAGTGACACCAGTATTTCCCACATGGTTGATTTCAGCACTGACGGTTATGGTTGAGGGTTCTGAGCTCTTACACTCCTCAGGTAGCTTATCACTGTCTTTCTCTAAAAAATCCAAAGGCTTGGACTGCAAGGGAAAAGGAAAGTGGTCCAGTGGAGCATGTTCGATTCTGCACAGGCTGTCTTCACTATCACTGCTGTAGCCGGGGTTAGAGCACCATGGCTCCTCTGCCTGAGAACAGAGCTGAACTGCAAAGGGCAACTGAGCTTCAGTTTGGACTTCCTTATGACTGATCATTCCTTCCTCGAGGCCATACACATCCTCTGGACTGGGCTCCAATTTACGGAATATGTTGCGAGCAAAGAGGCTGATGCAGAACATCTCCACGATTACTGAATAATGATAGATTACTGAGACAGAGAGAAAGAAGGAAGGAAAGGAATTCAAATGAAGGGTTCCATGCGCTAAAAAAAATCAGCAAATATATAATAAATCCAGGATTGATGCAATGACTCACACTGAGAGCGAAACAGAGCAGAGAAGGGAGGTGTGCAGGGTACAACTTTTAGCGCACCCATAGTTTCCAAAATTCCATTCTGTAGTCCACACAGGACTAAGACAACAATGATGCAAACAAATTTGGCTCGAAGCCCATAACCATGCAGAGCTCTCTTGGTTGCCTTGTAAAACAGCAGGTAGCCGTAGAAGGACATGAAGGTGGACACACCAATGATTGCATTTACATAAATGTTCGGATCAACCGAATCAACCTGGAATTAAAATAATAAATATAATAATAATAATAATAATAATAATAATAATAATAAGCATTATGTAGTTCATGTTGGATATGAATGTTGCATATAGAAATAAATAACCAAATAATTTGTTTGAACTCATGTTTTTCCCATCACTCTCCTGGTCATAATACAGGGCTCAGGTGACAAAACCATGAGCGAAATATAGCCTGCCATATCATTTTATGTGGCCCACGAGAGCTTTAAAAGAATATGATTATCATACATTCTTTGCATCAACCATTACCATGAAACATAATTCCTCATCCATCCACCAGGTGGGAGCAACCTATTACAAATAAACAGGTAGTCATTCGTGACTCAAAAAAGGGATTTGAGAAATCCCCTGATGAGTGGGCAATCAGGGAACAGGCTTGTCGGGATGAAATTGTAGTCCTATTATTTTAGGACATACAATATATTTAGCTCTACTTCGAAGTATCGAGCACTGTTCTACGGAAAATCGACTCAGGATTTT
>JAQMYF010000015.1:15843875-15860356 GCA_030014195.1 Neosilurus mollespiculum
GAGAGAGAGAGAGAGAGAGAGAGAGAGAGAGAGAGAGAGAGAGAGAGAGAGAGAGAGAGAGAGAGAGAATGAGAGAGAGTTTGTGCCATTCTAACCTGCAGCAGCTCGCATTGCCACACAGAATGACCTCCAGTCCAGCACAGCAGATAGTGCAGTAAGACTGATATCCATCATCATCATATCTGTATAAAGTCTCTGTAAAATTCTCCTATAATGGTAAACAACACACACCCACACACGCGCACACAAAAAATATATAAACCAAAATCTGTTAACAACTACAGTTATCTCGGCAGGCGAAATCACAATACATTACCTTGCATTTTAAACAAAGGCTCCCTTCAAAGAGTGGATGGAAAATCTCAACGTTTGCATTGCCACATGACAGGCAGAAATCTAGAGAATATGTGTTAAAAAAACAACAAAAAGGTTTTTACATTCACACACACTGATATACAGAACATTGCAAAAAAGAAAAAATCGGACATTACAGCAACTTACCTTCGATGTTTTTCCTTTTTATTAAAACCTCTTGAACCATTTGCTCTGATGAAGATATATCAGCAATTAAAAAAGCAATGAGTCACAAGCATGCTGTAGTACTTATTTCCAAATCTAAGGATATAAACTTGTCTTGGCGTCTACCTCTTGAGTACACCAGTTGTTGTGGAGTGGTGGAAGGTCTGCCTCTCTGAACATATTTCTTTTTGGCTGGAGGTTGATAATCAGACACAGGGGAGTCATTGGCCTCACTTTGGTTGACGGATGAACCTGTGTGATGAAAATAGACATTTAATACTTGTTAAGATCCAAATTATACATTCATAAAACACAAGTGTTCCATCATAGGTTCCGTACAGATGTTACAGAATTTTACATATTCAACTCCATGTTGTAGCTCAGTCCAGTTATAAGTATTATATATATGGGTAAGGCTCATGAAAACTACTCCAGGGTATAAATATGTGTAAAGCCGTTAATAATTTTTTTTAATTGATTTTTGATTTTGATATACTGTATTAATCCCACAAGGGGAATTATTGCCTTTCCATTTAACCCATCCAAAGCGAGAACACACACACACACACACACACACACACACACATATAAACAGTGAGCCCACACACACTCAGAGCAGTGGGCTGCCACCCACATTGGGGTGCCCGGAGAGCAGTTGGTGGTTAGGTGCCTTGCTCAAGGGCACTTCAGCCATGAAGCTGGAGGAAGAAAAGGAGCAGCTCACTCCCCGACCGCCACAAATGTTTCCTACTGGTTTGAGAATGGAACCAGCGATCTTTCGGTCCCAAACATGCTTCTCTAACCATTAGGCTACGGATGCCACTAATTTAAAAAATCTCCTTACGTGTTCTCTTTACGTGATTGAGGTCTAAAAAATTATTTTCTCACACATTTGTTGCAAACTGGAGATGTGCGGTCCTCAAAGCCTAGGCCTTTCCTACATACTGCTCTTGTACCAAATCCCGATTTTAATCACCTAGAAACATAACCTGTTTCAAACCACATCATCATTTTATTGTTTTATTACATTACCAGCCTTAAATTTATCCATAGCACCTTTTTTGGAAGAACCCTAGGACCTTCTTGCTGTGATTCACATGCTAACCACCACACCGCCGTGCAAATCTCTAAAACATGCTTCTTTTCATAAAACCATATGAATGTATAACATGCAACAGAGTATCTGCTACAGAAACTATACTAGTTAACATTCAGATTTACTGAATTACATCCATTTTTCACTGATAAACTTGCTGGGTGCATATTCGTACTATGATCCACCAGGTGACGACCTCTGGATTAGAGTGGAAATTGTATTTTCTGAATGCTATACTATGGAGCTAATTAAATGTAGTGTTAAAGGGCAAAAACCTTGAGTTCTCTGAGCACTGTATTCGTACCACAATTTTCCGGAGGTGCAAATCCCTCAGGCCCTGAGGGTTTAAAGCCCCCAAAAGCCCAGTCCAGCATAGCCTTCAACTCTTCTTGTTTGTTTGTCAAGGATGCAAAGGACTTTGAGCAACGCTCACCTGCCAACTAAACACAAAGTATATAAACACACACTGTTTTACACACTGAAATGTTTTAATATAAAGTGTGAATTTTATTCTTTTATTATTTTACCTCAAGAATTTGGTAAATGGCATCTTTGTAAGCTGGCAGGGAAGCAAAGGAATTGGCGCAGAAGCACTTTTTAAATGCTGCAAAAGGTAAAAGCCTCTCTGTATAAATCTGCAGAGATAAAGGAAGAGTCAGTGCTGATCATGCTGGTTCCTAAAGGAGAAAAAGGAGAAAAACTTCTACTGGAGAAAGAGCGATCCGTTCCATAACTTTTGAGAACTGGGCAATTTCCCAGGGCACCAGACCACTGGGGTGCTGCACCATGATAGCATGTACTGTACTGCACATCTACTGGATTTGTTCCAAAATCATAAGAGTCACCTTGCGCTTACTGTTAACTGCGCTGGTAACCATGGTATCAGGATAGTGGAGTTTTTTTTATGTCTTTATGTCTTGTAAAGATAGGTTGAATGGATGATGAATTAGGTTTCATGGTAATGGTCAATGCAAAGAATGTACGATAATCATATTCTTTGACAGCTCTTGCAAGGCACATAAAATGAGTTAGCGGGCTGGATTTGACCCACGGGTCTGAGTTTGACACCTGTGTCCTAGAGCACTGGATCATCTTTCACACCATAATCTTCTTCACACGTCTGAAGGGCATATCACCTTTTTGTTGCACAAAAAACAACCGCTGAGCAGTCCAAAATGTAGTCAAAGTCATTTATATACATGTATAATCTATTTCACAGGGACTATGTGCAAAGCCAGACTGGTTAGCTAACTAGCTTGCATTTTGGCTAACATGCCAACCAGAATGCAAAGTGTGGTTAAGTCAGCTGTTGTGTATACATGGAGTAATTGGATACATAAAGGCATATTGAAACAAGACAAATGTAATATTTAAAAAAGAAAGTGCTTTTATGTATTCAACTTATGCTTATAAACACTTTATTAGTACTGTATCACCATTAGACAGGTATTATTTCTGATGTGTATAGTCATGTTCACTTACTTCCACAGGCTACTGAAACACTGAGAAGCCTTTGAGAAAGCAGTAGAAATTGACACTAGAGAGAAATGACTGACTTTCACTGAAATGCAGGTGAGATTCTCACCTCTGAGTACATGCCATCTCCAAACCATTCCACACGTCTCATACAATAGGGAGATGTCTTTGCCTTCCAGGCCATCACAAGACCAGGCCACCATGAGAAACCCTTCACTTTCCCCCACACCAGCTCTCCAACGTTAAAACCTTTCCCATCCTACAGAGAAGAAACATGGAATTCAAGACGTTGTCTCGATGGACATCTGATCTGGAACTGTTATTCTTATAGCAATATATCATACTAATCTACAAAAACTCTTGCTTTACTCATTCACTCATCACTCACTCATCAGCCAAACATTACTTCCTGTACATGAGCAACTGCAAAGTAACTTGTTGAGGACCTACGATCAGGGGTGCTAAATACTCATCCATTTAAGAAAACCTCTTTGGGGACTGGGGTCTTAGGGAGGTTGGACCCTATATAAGATGACACAGGGTGAAGGTGGGGTACATCCTGAACAGCTCACCAGAACATCACAGGGCCAACACAGACAAGCATTCACACTAACACTGACACCTAGGGGCAATTTGGAACAGCCAATTTGCCTAATGTGGATGTCTTTGGACTGCGGGAGGAAACCGGAGTACCTGGAAAAAACCCACACAAGCACAAGGAGAACATACAAACCCAGGACCTTCTTGCTGTGAGGCGGACGTGCTAACCACTACACCACCGTCCCGCCGGTCTTGCATTAATTAAATGAAAATGTGTGAACAATGATTCAGTGGTGCTTAACGGTTTGTTAAACGTGTCAAACTTTCTATATTCCTGCAAAAATATAAATGAAAACATCTTCAGATTTTCACACAGGTCCTCAATGTACATAAAGAGAACCCAGTTAAACAAACAAGAAAATAACATTACACTTGGTATTATATTTATAGATCAGAATGATCCAAGAGTACATATCTGTGTATGGTGAAAGCATGTGAACCTTTGGTTTCAGTATCTGGTGTGACCCCTTGTGCAGCAATAATGCAACTTATGGCATTTGGCAGACGCCCTTATCCAGAGTGACTTGCATAGTTATACAACTGAGCAATTGAGGGTCAAGGGCCTTGTTCATGGTCTCAACAGTGGCAGTTTGGTGGCAGGGGGCTGGAACCCCTGACCTTTGGATTAGTACCCAAAGCTCTACCTACTGAGCCACCATTCACTTGTGTGAATAGCAGGCTTGTGCAATATTCCAAATTGAATTGAGAATGTCTCCCAAAATTCCAATTCAATTCCATAAATTTGAAATGGAATTTGAATTGAGGTTGCAAACTGGAAGTAGAATCGTATTCAAATTCAAATTGAAGTCAGTAGAATTGAAATTCCATGAAATTCCAGTTGATAATTTTGGTGTATTCCGGAATTATGCTTTACAGTATATTCCAAAATAATCATGAAGTATGACTGTTTTACATATTTCATACAAACATTATTACTAAGAACTTTATGTCTACCTGAGTAAAACATGCCTGACAGAGGACGCTGATCCTTTGGTGTTTTGGAAAGAAAACCAGAGCAGTTTTCCAAACCTTGCTGCACTTGCCTGCAAATATCTGGCCATACCTGCACCCTCTGCACCTGTTGAGAGGATCTTTAGTGCTGCAGGAAAGGTATTCCGACCAGAAATACGTCGTCTCAATGATAAAACCTTTGAGGAACTTATGAAAATTAGATGCAACAATGTTACACTATAAATTAAGAACCGTAATAAATGATTATTGCATTTACCACAATTTTGTGTCATTTGTTCATTTTCAGATAAAAAGAATATTACAAATTATTCAAAATGGAGGGAATTTGTGTTTAATTTTAGTGTTTGTAAAGTATTTTTATTATTTAAGCCAAAACCTTTGTTAATCGTGACAAATTCTTCCTGTTACTTGGCTATAACATACTTGGCATATATACATCCTCTGGGGTGGAGCCAATTGAATTGACATTACAAATTCGGAATTTTGCATAAGCCTGGTGCACAGGCACACTGTCTTGCTGCACGACCCACTTTCTCTTGTTTCAATTCATGGACCGATCTCCTGATATTTTCCCATAAAATTTGCTGGTATAGTTCAGAATTCTTTGTTCCACCCATGATAGCAAACTGACCCAGATGCGGTTCCATTGTGACCTTGTGGACTATTACACACATTGCTCTTGGAACGATTTTTTATTGGTCGACCACTCCTGGGAAGGGTGACAGTGGTCTTGAATTTCTTCTATCTGTCTGACTGTGGATTGGTGGAGTCCAGACTCTTTAGTGATGGTTTTCTAACCGTCTTCTGCCTGATCTCAGAACCAACACTTTTTTTGAGTCAATAAACAAATGATCAAGTATAATACATTTGTCTTATTTGCTTAATTGGGAGCGGCCTGTTGGCACAGTAGATAGCACATCTGCCTCACAGCAAGAAGATCCTGGGTTCAAGTCCTGGGTTTAGCGAGGGCGTTTCTGTGTGGACTTTGCATGTTCTCCTCATGTTTGTGTGCATTTCCTCCGGATACTCCAGTTTCCTCCAACGGCTAACTGGCTGTTCAAAATCCCCCCTAGGTATGAGTGTGAATGGTTGTGTGTGTGTTGGCACTACAATGAACTGGCAAGCTGTTTAAGATTCTCCCAGAATCTGAGATAGGCTTCAGCTTCCCAGCAACCTTACTAGGATTAGGTGGTTCAGCAGATGGATGAGTGAATGAGTGTTTAATTGGGTTCTTTTTATTGACTTTATTTTTGTATGACTTTAATGATGTTGTAGGTCATATTTAAACAGGAACATATACATTTATAAAGGGTTTACAATCCTTTAATCACCACTGTTTCTAATTTTATTATGAAATGGACTGGTAGGTTATTTTACACTTCTAAACTCGCTTGCTTTTTTACACATCATTCAATATGAATTTTCCATGTTTTGTTATAAAACCAATCTAAGATCCGGAGCCAATCAGTGACTCGGGAATAATTCCACTAGCGCTTCTACAAAAATGAATAGAATTATGGGGAAATTACCTGGTACATCGTATTTCTCTTCCCAGGCTTGACACTGGGCGGAGAGAAACTCGACACAGCTTGGCCTTCATTGTTTTTTGTCTGGAACCAAACAGAGAATAAACTTATGAAGAGAAAAATCAGGATGATGGAGCCTTCACCATACAATACGACATGTTAAACAGGACTTTGCTTGCAACAAAGAAGACACAAGCCATACAGAGACGTCACGCTAACCTTACCATGCCTGGTTCCTTTTAGACACACCAAGAAAACTGTTGTGGGTAGATCCTTATGTACAACATTTTGGTGTGATAATCAGACTGATATACACATTGAAGAAGCACATGAGCAGAAACTGAAAGGATGAGATGAAGAAAAAATAAAGTGCTGCAAGAAGGATAGAAAGCAAAGGTGCTATTGTTTTAAAATAAAGGGTGGATCATAACAGACACATGTCCAAAGACAAAGTTACATCCAGCTGGCAAGATAGCAGCAAGAGGGAACAAATTCATACAGAATAGGTCCAATGGGCCAATTAAAGGTGCACTGGTCAATGTTGTTATTGTTCTTAATAGCAGAACAGACAGGGGAAGTGATGTAATATACAATAATTGGTCAAACGGTCTGATGAACGCAAGAGAAGAGCACAGCTGAAAATTGGCAAATCTTTGTTGGACATCCATCCATGTAGCATTTTCCTTTCGAAGGCTCTTCATTTCACTCCCATCGGCTCAGAAATGCAAATATAGTGGAAGACAGTGCTAACTTGCCATTGTTTACTGGTCATACTGTTACAGTGGGGCAAAAACAAAATGTTCTGTAACAAAGTCAAATGAACTTCCCCAAGGATGTAAAATGTAAATAAATCTAGGTGCAGCTTTTCCAAGCTGGAGAACACTGCTAATGCTGGGTGCTGAAGCAGCTACATCACAGGCATTCAGATCATAAAATGATATAAACTGGGAAACTCTTTGGATCAGCAGCCACAGCAAAAAATCAGTCACTTGCTCTGCCAGTATTTCATATGTTTATAGCCAACCGTCATAAGTGGCCAAGTAAAATGAGATTAATAGTCACTGTAAACTGTTTAGCCAGACTGGCTATTAAAGGACGATCTGCAGGGAGGTCAGGTGGAGGCCCATGTGATCCAATGATATGTTGGGTGAATAGATTCGGCGAGGTGAGGCATTGTGCGCCTGTGCATGAATAGTAGTTGGGGTCAATTCAGTCATTCATTCATTTTCCGAACCACTTAATCCTATTGGGGTAATGGAGAGGCTGGAGCCCTTCTCAGCCGACTTTGGGCGAAGGTACACCATGAACAGCACGCCAGACCACTGCAGGGCCACAAACATACAACCATTCACACTCACTCACTTGCCGAACCACTCAATCCTATTAAAGTTGCGGGGAAGCTGGAGCCTATCTCAGCCAACACAGAGAGAAGGCCAGGTACACCCTAAACAGCTCGCCAGACCATTCCACCACACACACACACACACACACACACACACACACACACACACACACAATCACTCATACTCACACCTAAGGGCAAATCAGCCAATTAGCCTAATGTGCATGTGAGGAAACCGGAGTACCCAGAGGAAACCCACACAAGTACAGGGAGAACATGAAAAATCCATACAGAAACACCCGAGCCCGGGACCTTCTTTTCATGATGTGGACGTGCTAACAACCAAGTCACCATGCCGTCCAGTCATACTTTCACATAGGGACAATTTGTTACAGCCATTTAGCTTAGAACGCCCTCACTGAGCCCAGGATTCGAACCCAGGACCTTCTTGCTGTGAGGCGGACGTGCTAACCACTACACCACCGTCCCATCCACGTGTGGTCAAGAAGAGCACAAATCCAATGTTTTTGTAGGTTCACTTGTTACTGATAGAGCCCAAACTCTACCAGTGCACCTTTAACCAAGGTTGCTGTCATAATCATGACACAGCAGAGAATCCTGCCCTCTGATTTGGGCAGGTACATACCGCCTCTTCTTTCTTGTCCAATTGGAGGCTCTTTGGTTTGGCCCAGACGTCTGACCCAGCCTGAAAGAGAGTGCGTACCTGTGGCTTCTGTCGCAAACTGCTTTCCCAACCGTAAATCCCCCTAACGGAGTCCTGAGGGATAACAAACAAACATACACACCCTCACTCAGGCCAGGCACCTCCAGAAAATATACCGGAGACTGCTGTATACCCAAAGAAAGATAAGAAAAGCAAGGTGCTAGCAGGAACAGACAGAAAATGGGTTGGCAGTGTTTTATGGAAATTAATGTGGGTATAATTTTATATCTGATCAAAAAACAAAACAAAACAAAACAAAACAAAACAAAAAAGGTAATTACCTCCTTAGTCCAGACTACATCATCTTCAGTAAACACCTGGCCCCCATCTTTGTTTATTTCCATCACTGCAGGAAAGGAGTATGAGATACACAAATTCAAACCACCTGCTCTGAACTGCGACACTGCCCAACATCTATTCATCTATGAGAGTAATGTAGATGTGCATGGCAGGTGGCCTGAATTTCTGCATCTCAAATTCAAGTCAACTGCTCTGAACATCTATATGGCTCAACATCTGTTTATCTGTACGGGCAATATGAGAATATTTCATTTAGCCAGACCACTGATTGTCATTTCATTTGAATAGACCACATTTTTGATTAGCACAGACGAGAAGCGCCTGTAAATAAAGGAAGGAGTAGAAAAAGGTGCTGTGCTATGATGAGTACATGCTCTGACTTTAAAGCACTTATTTACTGTGTCCTGCTCACACCTGTCTTATTGGTAATCTTCTGCAGTCGCACCGTGCATGGCTTCACTGAGACTGAACGGTCACTCATCTCTGGAAAACAGCATATTGGTTCTATCAATCCAAATGAGCAAGATAACTGGCTCTGATTGGAAGTGGAAATTCTATGTTGTTATGCTAAGTTTATTAAATATTCTCAATCACCATTTAGATTTTTTTTCTGTCCTTACATAATAAAATAAAAATATGCAATTTATTTTTTAATTAAATTGATATTTTTTTGTTAATTGGGATGTACCTGAGCAAAATAGTAACAGAACAATATAGCAAATAGTGCAAGCAATTGTTCTATTAAATAAAAAATATTTAAAGAAGGAATATTTTCAAAAAATATATATAACTGATAATAAAAAAAATAATAATAATAATAATAACAATAATAATAATAATAATAATAATAATAATAATAATAATAATAAAACACTACTTGCTATAAAATACACTGCAAAAAGTTAATATAAGTAAATAAATGGGCGGCATGGTTGCGTAGTGGTTAGCATGTCCGCCTCACAGCAAGAAGGTCCTGGCTTCAAGTCCCAGGCTCAACAAGGGCGTTTCTGTGTGGACTTTGTATGCTCTCCCCATGCTCGATTAGGTTTCATCTGGGCACTCCTGTTTCCTCCCACAGACCAACGACATGTATGCACTAACTGGCTGTTATACTAAACCTATACTAGGGCCAAATTGCCCCTATGTATGAGTATGAATGGTTGTGTGTGTGTTGGCCCTGACGCAGTCTCAGCAAGGGTGTTTCTATGTGGACTGTGAAGTGCATGTTCTTCCCGTGCTTGCATGGGTTTCATCCGGGTACGCCGGTTTCCTCCCACAGTCCAAAAAACATGCACATTGGCTAAAAGGCTGTTCCAAATTGCCCTTATATGTTAGTGTGAGTGCGAATGGTTGTGTGTGTTGGCCCTATGTTATACTGGTAAGCTGTTCAGGGTGTACCCCACCTTCGCTCAGAGTCGGCGGAGACAGGCTACAGTCTCCCAGCAACCCTAGTAAGATTAAGCGGTTCGGTAAATGGAAGAATGAATGAACAAGGAATGAATACTGAATTTGATGAGAGAATGACTTAATACCAGTGACATTATCTTGCTGCATGGACAGATCATTTGAAAGAAATAATATCTTGGAATAAGTTTGTTCCAATCTGAAAATTGGTTTAATAATCTCAGATCTTGCAATCTTCTAACAGGAAATGCATGATCATTTTGATTATATTCAAGATAGTTTAACATGCAAAGATGCCACAATGTCATTTTTGCAGTGTACGAAGTTTCCCACTTCATCTGAGAAACATGCCAAGGTCATACATATTGTAATTCCAATGGGTAAATTCCACCTCAAGATTTAATAAAGCATTATATTTTATATAAACTTGTTCAACTGATGTTTCAAATATTCCACATATTTGACATGATGTATGAGGTGTTTATCAGGTTAGGAAGGCTGTGTTTTAAACTATGCATACAGACACCCAATATATAAACATGTACATTCAACATATAACTGAATTAATTATGAAAATCACCATACAAATCAAGATTTTATGTACCTGTGGGCACCCAGTACTGCAACTACGTGTAGTTTTAATCGCATCAGTGACAATGCTACAGCAAAGACTGCACTATAGTCATGTAACATTGCAATCATTGACTTCCCTGTTGGAAGAACCATGCATGCACAACAATAACAAGTATTCTAAATACTGAACTCAAAAATGTTGAAGTGGCACAGATACAAGTTCTGTAAAAAAAAAAAAAAGTATCCACCGGGCACCAGGTGTAAATACCTTAACAGAAATCTGAGCACGCCAAAAACCTGCAGATTTTTAATTAATTTGTCATCTGATCCTTGAATTAAACAGATTCTAACCTGCACTAAAAAGATGACTGAGATAAGAATTCAAGTTTATGGTGAATTAATCATTGACACACTGCAGTAAGCCATAACTGATGATGACGTGAGAACACACAAATGTGTGCACGGTGTAAGAAGCTATATGGCAGTGTGCCATATCTTTCTACACAGAACTGCAACTAATATCATAAAACTGTGAAGCTCACAACTGCTACCATCTCAACCCATGCATCAATAAAGTGGATTCAGAGATTCCATTTCTGCAGGTAAAAGTCACCTGATATATTTAATTTTTCTCTTAAAATCACAAAATTCACTTTAGTCCCTGCTTACTTAATGTTTTCTTTCTCCTCCTGTTTCTGACCGGTGTCGTCATAGTGCTGGAGACTTCCGAGGATGAATCATCATTGGTGGAATCTGCTTCTTTCAGGGTATCAGACTCACTGTCTGCCAAATTGCCATCCAACTGGTTACTGTCCCCATTGTCCACTGCCTATGTATGATGGACAAATGGCATATATTAAATTAGCTCAGTGTAAAAACACATTATTAAACCAAATACTTATATTGTATTTAGTAATATGTCTTCATATTAATTGAGGTTACATTATTTTCAGATATGTTATTATTTATAGTGAAATAAAGGAGCTGTGTCATGATTTTTACCCAAATTTAATTGCCAAAATTTGTTTAGTGAAATGAAAGACAAGCCTCCCAAACTCTTCAGTTACGCATGAACATGTGTATATTTTCATTATCAGGTGGTTTTTACTTACACTTTCAAATCTGATAAAATCTGTTTGACAATAAGCATAAGCCAGTTTGAAAAAACTGTCGTTTTACTCTCGTGAGAGCAAAAAAAGGATATGAATTTTTAACTTCATATAAGGCAAGGTAATGGCAAATATAACAGTATACGGATATTAAACTAACAAATCAAATATCAACTAGTGAACTTCTGAATAAAATAAAACTAGGCATGAATGTACAAAGTTGTATACAATGTGTGCAAGCTTTTATTATGCCATGAATATCCAAAATACTTGTCTATATACTTGTCTATATTACATTGCCTTTCAGCTTGCACATCAAAAGGAGTGTTTGTGAGCCCACAGTTAGGAAGCGGATAGAAACAAGGTTAGAGAAGCGGGTCTGGGACCGAAAGGTCGCTGGATCGATTCCCGAGCTGGCAGGAAAAATGTGTGATTGCAAGTAAAGTGAGAAGCACCTCCCCTACCGCCACCATCTTGGCTGACGTGCCCTTGTGCAAGACACATAACTGCTCCCCGCGCTGCAAGGTGGCTGCCCACTGCTCCAAATGTGGGTGCTCACTGTTTACATGTTTGTGTGCAAAGTTCCGTTGCGGGATTAATACAGTAGAATCTCATTAATAGGAACTTTTTTAAATTAATTTTCGCTTGATATGCGACCACCCCTTGGACCCCAAATTTGTAACATGGGGATGATCAAAAAGCGCTTTTTTCCCACTGAAATTGACCAATATTTTTACTGAAATTGACCATATTAGTGCCAGTCTCCCCCGTGACCCTAATTATGATTAAGCGGTTCAGAAAATAAATGAATGAATAAAAGAGACTGCAAAAATGCAGTCTCACTTAACATGCGTTGCAGTGCATTAGACCCCGACATGTGCATATTAATGAGAATCTACGGAATAATAAAGCAAAAATCAAAAAATCAATATGGAACTGATGGAAATGGATTGTAGCATGGACTTGGTATGATAACACTATACATGATAATTGGGATTATTTTCTTTAAGCAACCATGACACTGTCCCTTTAAACAGGCATCATGCACTAGAAGACATTTATGACAAATATGTACATATAAAGCAAAGCACAAATGGTTATAAGTGTATATTTTAACACCATATTTCTGTGTACCTGAGCAAAGATCTTCTCAGCCTCAAGGGGTGGACAGGGTAAAGCCAAAAGACTAAGGACAAGTTTCCTGAAGACAGATCTTTTTGTTGTGGTCTTGAGGACCGAGCTCCAGTGATGCTCCAAGGAAGAGCTAGGAGCAGATTCTGACAGGCCTGCTACATGTCCATTTTCACCATTGTCTTCACCTTTTCCTTCCTCAATGAGCTGGTAGTCTAGAAATTCATCTCTGAGCTGGGCAGATTCCTCTGAGTTGGCTAAGAGGCCAAGCTGTTCACCAAGTTCTACAACACCTTTGCTTGTGACCTTTAGCCGTCCCTCTGGACTTAGAAGTTGAGATATGCTTCTCAGGATACCATCACTCAAGGGCAGCCCGATAGCAATGCAAGCTGTAAGTGCCTTATAAAAATCCATACACTCATCATGAAATGTCTTCAGAAAGTCAGTCAACTCAGCTTCCCTCTCAGACACAAAGTTCTCCACTGCGTCCCCACCAAAGCTCAGTTCATTGTCAGGAAGGTGCAGCTTTGTGTTCTCAAGGATGGCTGGGTCTCGCTCCTTCAGAAAACGTACCAAAGCCTGAGGATTGAGAAATGTTGAGGCATAAGAGCGAAGCAGGCCACTTGCATCCCGTAGGATCTGAACAAGGTCTGCACGAGCAGAGCCTTCACGCCTTTCCAGATGATCATTAAAGATTTTAAGTGGTCCGAGTGCATGGTCCAGGAACATGAAGACAACCCTGAGTTTGGGATCCTTCAACTGAGAGCAGATGTGTTTAGCCTTGTCATCATCTTCACTACAGGAAGTGAAGTGAGAGATCAAGTCTGTCCACATTTCAAGCACCTTGTTTATTAGGATACAGAATTGTTTGCTGTTCTGGGAGAGAGCAGAGACAGTGCCATCAAGGCCACAAACACCAGCAAACAATCCCTTAATACTGTCATTTTTAGCCCTGCATGCAGAACAGTGCTCATAAATGTTAACAATAAGCTGTTGAACCTTGTCAGAAAACGCCGTTACTCCAGCATGACAGGCTGAGTCTGCCAAGCTATAAAGACCTTGAAGAGCCACTGCTTTTGGATTCAGTATGTTCAGTTGCATGGCAACCTTCCCAGACATCTCATCCTGGTCATCAACATAGAAAGCTGCCATGTTGCTTACAGGTAACTCAAATCTTTTCATAACATTCTTCAAAGCCTCAACAATGGCATCCTCTGAGTCTAGACGCTGGAAAATATCAAGAATCCTTACGCGATGTTTTGCAGCATTTTCGTCAAAGAACCCCAGAAGTACTACACAGCAGTATTTCTCTTCCTCACCTGCTTTACTTACTGCCACTCGTCCATACAGATAGATACAGTAAGGGACCTGCTTAGCAGCAGAAGTAATGTCTTTTGGATGCTTTAATCCAAGAACGTGTCTGGCTGTATGCTGGGAGACCTCCTTAGTGTGAGTAGGCAAACAGTGTCTTTCAATGAAACGCAGCATGAGTTCACTACATGTGAAATCATTGACCTTCTTTCCTTTTCGGAATGTCTTTAGTTCTTGCATTTTGTGTTTTTTACACTGCTGGTGCTGTTGTAAATCATGCAGTCCTGAGTTAAGCACAGTAATATTTAAGTCACAGATTGTGCAGTATGCATAGATATCTCCCAAAGTGCTGGGCTTGACCCATTTGAAGGTTTCTTGCCACTGGAGGTCGTAAGTGATGGGCTTCTTTTGAGGACCATGCACATCTGATTCAGAATCCTCCTTCCCTTTTCCTGAACCAAATGATAACTAATTACACATCCTTTTATAATTCATAATAAATAAATCACAATATAAAACACACACACACACACACACACACACACACACACACACACACACACACATATATATATATATATATATATCCTGTCCGTCATTAAAAACTTTGGGGGTGCGGGGTGGGGGGGATACCCTGTGGCTTTACTGAAGATAGTACTCGGGCACTTGAGAAAATGATGAGTTGTCATTTTGTCACGCTTCAGTGCACATGTGTAGGTCACTTTGTGAAAGTGGACCAATGCAGTTTGAGCAAAACACAATGTGTATCTGCACAATTTGAGGAGCGGTTTGGAAAGCCTATATAAAGACTCAAAAATGTCCACTATTAGTCCAGTGCATGTTATAATGCCATGTCTATCACGTGAACAACAACTCCAGGCAATGGGTATGGTGGAGGCCGGGTTGAGCTACAGTGAGGTAGCGAGGCGTTTGGGCTGTACACAAGCCATCATCAGAAACCTGACTGACACTACATGTCAGGGTCAGCTGACGCCAGGCCACGTCCAGGGCAAGACAGAGTGACGACTCCCAAACAGGATCGCTACATCCGTTGCAGCACTTGCGGGACCGGTTTCACTGTGATGTATCACCGTAAATTATTGCCTGTATCACCGCAAATCACCACCTGTATTACCGCAAATCACCACCTGCATCAACGCAAATCACCACCTGTATCAGTTCAAATGGAGGCCATACCCGATACTGGCTGTTGTGACTTTCATTTCGGGAGGTGCCATTTTGTTTTGTTGTTTTTGATGTGTAATTTATTCTTGACATTTTGTTTATTGTCTTTTGAAGCCAACATGCTAAACATATTATCCATGTTACAAAAATCCAGTTTTGGGTACCAGAATAAAAACTATATAAAATTATAAAAATTATGGTCTCAAAGTTTTTAATGACTGTCAATATATATATATATATAATTTTTTTAATTCTATAGAGCACATCAGGAAATTATATCACCTATAGTGCTGAAATTATTCATTATTTTTATAATAAATATAGCATTACCAGTGTTCTTAAGGTTTGTCGATGTTCTTCGGTTGTTAGGGATATTGAGTGGTGGATGTGAAATCTCTTGTCCATTACGTGCCTCCACTGGGTTATACACCTGCTCAGTCACGTTTGCTTGAAAAAACTTCCGGAACCACTTTAGAAAAGTAAAATTAGGCCTGAATTTCCCAGTTATGAGCTCATCCTCTGGAATAGTCTGTAAAAAGACGCAGACAAGGTCCCAAAAATATTTTATATGCAAATCTAGATCAGTATGCTACTTAAGATCAGTCATTTCTGATTTATATTTGGATATAATACAAATATACAGTATAGTAGTGGTCAGAGAGCATGATGGGAAACCTTACTTTTTTGATACCCATTTTGCTGAAGCCTGTCCGCAGAAGACTATAGTTGTGACAAAAGTCCGCCTGCTCCTGACACTGGAACTTCACGCTGTTCATGTCGATGGACCCTGGAAAGAGCCTGTCCATCAGCTGGCAAAAACATGCCCCTGAGAAAAGTACACACATTAAAAATTATATCTATTTTTTTTCTACAAAACTTTTCTATAAGATAAAATACACACCTGAGCATATATCTTCCATTTTATTAAACTTAGTTTGTAGTAAATGGTTAAGCCAGGCCAGGAGGTCATAGCGGCTCGATTTGTCCTGAACAGCATCTAGTTCCAGGTTAACCACTGTTGCCATTTTTTTTCCTTTCCTGTAAGACAGTGTTTAGACCGAGTATCAGACGATCAGTCACATCCAACCGCAACATTAAAAACAAAATATCTTTGATTGTATACATGTATTTTTTTGTTTATGTATTTGCATCAGACAAGCATAAGAAATACAATATCCATAGGAGTGAAAAAGAAATGCTATTAAAAAAAAAT
>JAQMYF010000015.1:15906978-15919320 GCA_030014195.1 Neosilurus mollespiculum
TATAAGGATTGAGTATAACAGTTATTCTGCTCCCTCTCTTTGGACATGATTTAATAGTTATGAGATCATTTCCAGCTTGAGGTCATGGAATATCTTTTACTGAGGACGTTTTTGTGTGGAGTTTACATGTTCCCCCCATGCTTATGTGGGTTTCCTCTGGGTAATCTGGTTTCCTCCCACAGTCTAAAGACATGCATATTAGGCTAATTGGCTGTTCCAAATTGGCACTAGGTGTTAGTGGTTGTGTGTGTGTGTGTGTGTGTGTGTGTGTGTGTCGGCTCTACGATGGACTGGCGAGCTGTTCAGGGTGTTCCCTGCCTTCGTCCAGAGTTGGCTGAGATTTGCCCTACCCTGTGGAGGTTGTTGATGATGTCATTGTTCATTTTTTTCTTTTCTTTTACAGCTCTCACAGTGTTACTGATACTGACTGCTGTTTTTTCCTTGGCTGACTTGTTCCATACCTGTCAGTGGTTTCTAGATTTTTCAGGACATTTAAAGTTGTTGTACTGGCTATACCCAATCCTTACACAATTGCTCTGACCAATTTTCCCTCTTTACTCTTAGAGACAGCTGTCTGTTGGTTTATCCTATTTTAACAGTAAATGTAGACTTTACAGGTGAAACACAAAGAGTAGACTTTTAGAGCTATTAACTGTACAATCAATCGAACAGGACACACCCACACAACATGGTACCTCAGTTTCATGTTCCAGTGTTTTTGATCGCTTGAAGAAAGTGTTTTCTGTGTTAATGCTGTTAGCTGTTTATTATGAATAGATGTCAATATCAGTATACCTGGCTTTACAATGGGGCCAAGATCTCCACGATTCAGAAAAATTGCGGAGCGCCATAATTTATGAGCACACTAGGAGCACGATTGGGGTATTCAAAGGGATCGGAGTGCATCCAAGAAATGAAACTTGAAGGAATCATGTTTCGAGGTTCATCAAGGTCTGTCACGCTCTGTTAAGCTCTACTATGCTCAAAGACAATCAAACATTTTGTCATGATCATCACAAATCCACCAAGTTCCCTCAAGATCATCACCATTCGATCCCACAACCCCCCATGCGCATCCCGATTCTCTCAAATTGTGGAGCTCACTGACATCGTGGCCCCAGTGTAAACCCAGGTTAAATGTAATCTCTCGTTATCTCTCAGAACATTGTTAGAATCTGATCTTAAAAAAAAGGAATTTTATAAGTAATAAGTCCATAATTGTATTTATTGTGTATATTTATAGTGTATGAAAAGTGCAGCTAAATATCAGAAAGCCATGATGCGTACAGGAGACACAGGATACTTCATGTTTCAGTGGGGATTTTTTTTATTTATCAATCATTTGCATTAAAGCTATCAGCTTTGCATGATGCCGTTCCATGACTGTGTAAGGATCAGGAATCACTGACTGCACTCACATATTAAACCATGTGCTATGTGCATAAGCAAGACTGTAAAAGTTCTATCAACTAAAAGTTTAACTTCCTGTGAGAACTTTTTTTAAAGAAATCCTGTATATCTCTACACTTTCAGTGTATCAGTGTGTTCATGAATAATGTGGTTGTAAATTCATTAAAACATCCCAAAAATTGATTCAGCACACTTTTATGTTTTGGAAGGTCAATACCATGCTTATGTAATGTCCGATGACGCTGTGCTCCTAAAAAAAAAGGAATATAACAGTAACAGGAATAGAGTTTGTGGATTAATATTCTAACTAAATTTGACTTATGTGTCCGTCCTGAGAAAAGAGGTAAGAGAATTAAACATGGAAGATGCAGTCTATATTTTTACATTTTAAGTGTTTGTACTTGAGTCTATGAGTACATCTTTGCCAATCCATCGCAGGGCCAACACACGCAAGTATTCACACTCACACACATTCCTAGGGGCAATTTGGAACAGCCAGTTAGCCTAAGGTGCATGCGTTTGGACTGTAGGAGGAAACCAGAGAATCCAGGGGAACCCCACGCAAGCAGGGCGAGAACATGCAAGCATAACACAGAAACAGCCTCGCCGAGCCCAATACCTTCTTGCTGTGAGGCAGACGTGCTAACCACTATGCCACCGTGCTGCTATATTTAAATAAAATTTTATTTATCTGTCCTGAGATAAAAGATAAGAGAAGTAAACATGGAAGATGTGGTCTCTGTTTTTGAATTTGTGTTGGTATTTGTCAAAAAGCAAAATGTAAATAGATACTACAGTCCAAGTGAGGATGATTCACTGGCATAATTATTAGTACAGCTAATTAATGCTAAGTATATACCTTAATCTTATAACATAAATATTTGGCACTGCCTAAAAGTGGTGCGGGCTGCATGTTGACGTAGTGGTTCAGACGTTTCTGTGTGGAGTTTGCATGGTCTTCCTGTGCTTGTGTGGGTTCTCTCCAGGAACTCCAGTTTCCTCGCACAGTCCAAAGACATGCACACTAGGCTAATTGGCTGTCTTAAATTGCCCCTAGCTGTGAGTGTGACTGTGAATCGTTGTGGTTGTTGGCCCTGTGATAGTCTGGCGAGCTGTTCAGGGTGTACCCCACCTTTGCCCGTAGTCGGCTGAGAAAGCAACTCTGCAACCCTAAGAGGGGTAAGTGGTTCGGCAAATGAGTAAGTGAATAAAAGCGGAGCTCCGAAAATGTTTGCAAGAAACGTGCATATACAAAGTAAGAGAATAAGCTACGAAGTGCAAGTGCACGACGGCGGTGGCGCACACGGTATATATTTTCCCCGCCATTTTCTTTGTCAGTGTGGGCTCGTGAGAACAGACATCAAAACAAAATCCAGCTAATGGCTTTACGTTTGCATAAGTAAAGCTCCACTAAAATAACAAAACAGAATCATTTGGGCTTTTTTAGTTCTTAATTTGTTAGATAGTTTGTTGTTTTCTTACTTATTATTTAGTTTTTTTGTTCTTAATTTTTTTGGTTTGAGGGGAACTTTTATCCTCATAGTGTCCATAAGATATTCATATCATTTAGGGGGACATGCGTGTGTGTCAACACACTCACACACACACACACACACACACACACACACACACACACACACTCTGTCTTTGTCATTATTACCATAATGCATTTCCTAGCCCCTTACCCTAATCCTAACCTAAACCTAAGTCTACGTAACATGAACCCTATAACCCACAAACAGCTCTTTGAAGAAGTGAGTATCAGCTAAAATGTTCTCACTTCCCAAAAATGAGCCAACTCTCTTGGCTAAAAGCATCTTCTTGTCCTCTACATGAGGCCGGATAAAAAAAAATCCCGGTTTCTCATCAGAACTTTTTGAAAACCTAAATGCGGTATGTGGTTGTTTTTGTTTTGTTTTTTTAGTAGAGAAATAAGGTGAGTGTCGAAGCCCAAAAGCATTTAAAGCTAAATGTAGGTAAAGTGACTGGAGCTATATTATACGCCCCAGATGAGCAGTCTTTTACATTTAACATGTATTAAACTCTGAAACTCTGAACAACTGTCTAAAGAACAGCAGCCTTGCAGTTCCAAAAATCTTTAGAAAATAGAACCTAATTCAAAAAGAACTAAACCAATCTCACAATTACAGCACCTTACACTGCGCCTTCTGTGTCGTTTTTACGTTGTCTCTGACGTTTTCCGAGGTTTTGACCGTGATTTTTTCCCAGTGAATTTCCAGGTGCGGGCGCTGATGAGAAACTGGTAAATTTTTCTATCCAGTCTAAAGCAAGTACAAGTAAACACACACACACACACACACACACACACACATACACACACACACACACAAACACACACACACACAAACACACACACACACACACGCACACACACACACACAGACAGTTGATTGACCCACTTCAGTCTCATCTTTTGTAAGTGAGCAGCTTACTGCTTGAGAAGGTGGTCAGAGTTTTGGAGTAGGTGATCTGATCATGGGTAACCTTTCCTCTCCACTCCTCTCCTCTCCTCAATTTGTACCATCTTTAGCCGAAGGGCCAAGCGAGTGTTCATTCAGTGTGTGTACTTCCCGAATGGGAGAGGAAGCTGTGTAGATGTGGGTGGAAGAATAAAAGAATGTGTCATCCAAGGTGCACGTCTGTCCTTGAATACAGCCAATTTAATGTGTGTGTGTGTGTGTGTGTGTGTGTGTGTGTGTGTGTGTGTTCTTGTTTAATATGAGGATGCCATATTGTATTTTGGTTTTCCATGTGCTGACTCATATATATGTGCGTTTCTGGATATTTATTAATGGCTATACCATGGGACTTCGTTCCTGTGTATTTGGCTGCTGGACACATTTCTGTCTTTAAGCCCTCTGTGTGTTTGTGTGTGTGTGTGTGTGTGTATGTGTGTATGTGTGTGTGTGAGTGTGCATGTGCATGTGCGGGAGAGAGAGAAAGGTACTGCGAGAGGGTCGCTGCTCTGGTTTTCCTCCCTTCAGCACCCTGTCTCTGTTGCCATGGAGAGACAGTTCTTGTCTCCCATAGGAGGAGAAATTAACACCATTTTTAACTGGCTCCAGGGCCTCCCCCCTGCCAGGGAGAGAAGGCGCTCTGCTCCACATACACCCCCCCCCAGCGCACGCACGCACACACACACACACACACACACACACACACACACACACACACACAGAGAGAAAGGCATCTTATGTGCACCTATACTGTTTATCAAACACACAGTCCCAGTTCGAATTGCCTGCGTGTGGTTGGTCATGCTGATCTGATCAGCCTGTGTGTGTTTATGTACAAGACAAAGACACAGAGGAAATAAAAACCTTCTCTATGTCTTCTTCGCTATTCTGGGAGCGTACTGCAGTGCATGGGACAAAAGAGTGTCTGACTCCCTTGCTACCGGTCCTACCCCCATGGCTCTGTCTTTCTCTCTTTCCCATCTCTCCATCTCTCCCTCATCGTCCTCTGTGTATAATTAGCCTCTACAGTCTCTCATTAGCGTTGTGGACCTGTCTGTCTCTTTGCTTGTCCGTTCCCCCTGCAATTATTCCATGACACCAGGGCCACAACGCTAACATCTCAGCACGTGCTGTTCACATTCAAAGGCTGAGACAGATTACTACAAATTAACCAACATTTTTGCATTTCAATAAGTTGAAGCAATAGTCTGGTGAGTCTTCCTGGACAGCTAATAAAGGCTCAAGGGGCATACACACGATTCACGTCTACTTGGCGATGAGCAACCATGTAAAATCAATGAAAGCTACGGTATGAAGCGTTGACAGGTTTTAACTGGCAAAGTGAAGTAGGCAGGTACAGAGTTAAACGACTCTTATATTTTAAACGACATGATTGAAACTAGGATGGCATGGTGGTGTATTGTTTAGCACGTCCAACTCACAGCAAGAAGGTCCTGAGCTCGAGTCCCAGGCTCCGTGTGGGCATTTTTGTGAGGAGTCTGCATGTTCTCCTTGTGCTTGCATTGGTTTCCTCTGGGTACTCCAGTTCCATCCAACAGACCAAACACATGCACATTAGGCTAACTGGCTGTTGCAAATTGCCCCTAGGTGTGAGTGTGGTTGTGAATGGTTGTGTGTGTGTTGGCACTGCAATATACTGGCAAGCTCTTCTTGGTGTACCCAGCCTTCGCCCCGTGTTGGCTGGGATGGGCAACCTTTATGCTGTAAAGGTAAGTGTGCTGGGCTCAAGATCGAGAGGTCGTGGGTTCGAATCCCTGTTAGTGTACCTCTTACAAAGGAAACAAAAAAAATCATCATGTATATTGCTTTGTTTTGATTTTAGATCTGATCTGTGCTCAAAAGAGATCTCTACAGTAAAATAGGTAGACAGCCAAAAATGTGCCCTATCACAGACACCAGAAAAAGTTATGGACTTGATCGATCTAATCTTGATGTAAACTGCCTATTATGAATACAGTAGGGATGTACAGTGTTTACGGTCATGTAAGTAACTAGCCAGCTACTGCTTGTTTCACTCAGAAACATTTTTGGTGGAAAATGTGCAAGAAGGTTACCTAGGCAACCAGGGCCTGGACTGTCCTGGCAACGAACGAATTGATTTGGCCCTAGCAACAAACTTTCACTGCTAAAGAGATGGATGGAAAGTGAATCACTTCCTGCGTGTATGCATTTTTTCCATCAGATATTTTAATACTGTTATCCATCTTATTGCATGGCCATATAAAATAGCTGTTCCTGCTTGATTTCTTGGTGGTTATTAATTCCCTATATCATAATATAATATAGATATTATATAAAATATCGAGAAATATAAAATGTACTAGAGAATGAGTAGTGATGACAGTTTGGGCTAGGCAGGTTTGCTTTTGCCATTATGTGTAAAAATCATTCATTCATTCATTCATGTTCTAAGCTGCTTAGAGTCGTGGGAAGGCTGGTGCCCATCTCAGCCGTCTCTGGGCAAGGGTAGGGTACACCCTGGACAGCTCGCCAGGCCATTCCAGGGCTATGTGTAAAAAATATACAGCATAATTTAACACATATTCATTTGTTCACCAAGAATCCTGGCTTATCTGTTAGCATGTCTGCAAGAAGGTCCTGGGTTCAATTCCCAGGCTCATGTGTTTCTGTGTGAAGTTTGCATATCCTCACCATGCCTGCATGGGTTTCCTCTGGGTACTCTGCTTTGGGGCTAATTGGCTGTTCCAAATTGACCCTAGGTGTGAGTGTGAATGTTTGTGTGTGTGTGTGTGTGTGTGTGTGTGTGTGTGTTGGCCCTTCGGTGGTTTGGCGAGCTGGTCTGGGTGTACTCTGCCTTCACCCAGAATCGGGCAGAGATAGGCTTCAGCCTCCCTGCGACCCTAGTAGGATGAAGAGGTTCGGCAAATGAGTGAGAGTGAGAGCAATCATCCTGGTAGGAATGAGTGGCAGATAGATGTTAACATCAGTTAGAGAATGTTAAGCTGTGTATGTGAAGGACTAATATTATTTTTAGTGAAATTTCTTGCATTTATGTCTAAGCAAAGCATATACAAAAGGCAGTATGGTGGCACAACAGGAAGATTGGCCACCTCACAGCTCCAGGGTTTGATTCTGCCCTCCAGGATCCTGCACTCAGAAGTTTTATCTGCTCTTTTGTTTCTCTAGTTTCCTCCCAGTTTCCACAAACAGGCCAGTAAGTGAATTTGCTCTAAATTGCCTCTAGGTCTGAATGAGTCTGTAAATGTGTATGTGAGATGCTCTGCAATAGACCGGTCTCCCATCGAGGCTTTATTTTTCTGCACTCGTCATAGGCGCTGGATCCACTGCAGCACTGACCAGGATAAAGCGGTGACTAAATATGAATGAATGTTTGGGGGTGTACAGTGATTGAGGGTGTACAGTGACTCATTGGTTAGCACTACCACCTCACAGTTAGGAGGTTCTGGTTTCAAATTTCAGCTCAGAGTCTTTCTGATTTTCCTCCTGTAGAACACATTCAAATTAGGTCATTCATGCATCCATTCACCGAAACGTTTAATCCTACTAGGGTCACAAGGAGCCTGGAGCCTATTTCAAGGCAGAGTACACCCTGAACAGCTCTTCAGACCATCACAGGGACAACACACACAACCATTCACACACACACTCACACCTAGGGATAATTTAGAACAGTCATTTGGCCTAATGTGCATGTTATTGGACTATGGGAGGAAACCAGAGAACCTAAAGGAAACCCACGCAAGCACAGGAATGCTCTTGCTGAGCCAAGGAATCAAACCCAGGACATGAAGTCAACTGGATACTCTAAATTGCCAGTAGATGTGAATGTGAGACTGAATGGCTGTGTCTGTGTCACTGTGTTTAAATAATGGATAGAGAGGTGGATGCTGGTAGGCAGCCATAGTACACAGTATACACACTCCTGTGAAAAGCAGGTTTTTGTAATAAAAAAATCTATTGTGCTATAGCTTTCAACAGACAAGAGAAAAACAAATAAATACATTTTATTGGAGAAAAAAAAAACATGGTTGAATATGGTTGCACTCTCACTCACACCATTCAGTAGAAACCAACTCTTGATGACTGTATTGCCATAAACTTTTCTTGGCAAGATTTTTACAAGATATCTCGCCATTTCTTCCCCAATCCTTCCCCAGTTGGCCAGGCTTGGGACCGGCATACACCTGTGTTGCCACAGTTGCACAGCTGGGCCAGTCACACTCATATTTACATCTGGGGCAGTTTGGAACAGCCAATTATTCTAATGTGCATGGCTTTGGACTGTAGGAGGAAACTGAATTACCCTGAAGAAACACATGCAAGAACAGGGAGAACATGGCATGTCCATAAAGAAATGCCATTGGCAGCCATGGGGCTCAAACCCTGGACCTTCTTGCTGTGAACCATATGATTGCACACCCCTTACCTGATGCTTTGTTAAAGCACTGTTGCTTGTATTACAACACTTATTCTTTTCTGGATAAGATCAAACATCTTAGTGTGATCATTTCATTCAGTTTTTCCTTTTAAAAATGCTACAGATTTATCTAGTTGTAAAGGTCCTCATAAAGTCCTTCCACAGGTTTTTGGTAGGATTGTGATCTGGGCTCTGGGCCATTCTAAAACGTTGATCATCTATTACTAAAGCCATTCCTTTGCTAATTTGGATTTTATCATGCTGAAAGCTAAAATTTTTCTTCATCGTTGGCTGTCTAACAGAAACTTGCAGGTTTTGTGCCACAACAGATATTTAGCACCATCAGTGATTCCCTCTATCTTGATTTGAGCTCCAGTCACAGCTGAAGAGAAAAAGCCCCATAAAACGATGCTACTACCACAATTATGGATATGGCATTCCTTGAGTGCATCCACCCATCATATGTGCCAAATATATCTTTTAGAATTGTGCCCAGATGGTTATACCTTAGTCTTGTCTGATCATAACATATTTAGCCACATGGTTTTGGGTAATTGTGTGGGTAATCATGCAGGCCATTTTAGTGAGAAAATGGCTTTTATCTGTCCATCCTACCCCAAAGGCTGGATACGTGAGGAATTAGAGATATTGTTGTCATTTGCAAGGAATGACCAGTACTTGCCTATAGCAGAAAATGTAGCAGTTTTTTCAGTGTTGCCTTAGGTCTCACTCACTCACTCTGAACCGCTTAATCTTACTAGAGTTGCGTGGAGGCTGGAGCTTATCTCAGCCGACTTCGTGAATGCGGGGTACGCTCCGAACAGCTCGCCAGTCCATCGCCAGGCAACACCCAGACAACCATTCACACTCGTGGGCAATTTGGCCTAATGTGCATGTCTTTGGACTATGGGAGGAAACCGGAGTACCCGGTGGAAACTCACGTAAGCATGCAAACTCCACACAGAAACACGCGAGTCCGGAACTTGAACCCAGGACATTAAGTCAACTGGATACTCTAAACTGCCATTTGAAGTGAATGTGAGTATGAATGGTTATGTCTGTGTCGGTCCTGCAATGGACTGTTTAAAGTGTACAGCTTTCTCCTTGACAATGATGGAAACTTGGACTTGAATCCAGGACCTTCTTGCTGTGACATTCTAACCTCTATGCCATTGTGCCGCCCTGTTATAATCAATGTTTATTTAACTACAGTGAAGCTAATGTAGGGGTTTTTTTTGTACTTATGAGTAAGGAATATAAGCTTAAATCCAACAGTAAGTCTGTTGTGATGAATTGGTTAAAAAAAAAAGCCTAATTACCCCTGAAAATGAGTGTTACAGTAAGATGATAATGACAGTAGGGAACAAAGCAGTAGTTGGGGCGGAACGTGAGTATGAATGTTGCTGTGATAATGATAATATTCAATAGAATGAAATGAAGACAGTAATAAGGGGCATGGGAAATATGTCACTTATGGGTGGAATCAAGGCTCCTGTGAGTGTGTGATATCCACAATATCTAAACATTTTACACAAGGATAGAGAAAGAAAGAGACAGGCAGTGACGAGGAAAATAAAAAATAGGACGATAGAGAGAGAAGTGGAAATGGGAGGGACAACAGAGACAGTGAGTGAGAGAGACAGAGGCGTAATGTGGATTTAATGAAGGGGCTTTATGAACTAACAAGGAAAGGAAGGGAGGAGGGAGACCCAAGGATAGGAGAGGAGTGGAAAGGAAAAAAAGTTTACACTCATCTTTCCCTGCCTTTCGCTTCCTTTCCTCCCCACTGTGGACAGGAGGGTGTTTCAATTTTGCTCCATTTCCTTGCTGATGGGCTGACTAGGGAAGATTGGACTTTAAGAGGTGACCTGTTGCTATATTTGCAATGAGCTAATCAGAATGCAGTGCTGAATTCAGTCCCACTCCCCAACACATCTGCTTCACACGCCGTAACCCAGCACTTTCTTCAAACATACATTACATACCTGTCAGCTCCCTCTCTGATTCATTCCAAGCTGCTCCAACCAAACGCCTGCGGTTGGATGTTGCATGTTCTGACTCACACACAAAAACAAATTGCATTACTGATGTCTAGGCATATTCTGATTCATGTTTTGGGCATTACTTTTTGAAGTTAAAAAGAATACAAATTGCATTGTGGCTGAAGCGGCTATTAATACTATACATGGGTCATGTAATGCGTTACTTTATACAAACAGTCCTGGCATATCCTGTAATGTTGCTGTAAATCCTGAGAGATTCCTATTTCGTTAAAGGTGTAGTCATCAATTCTAATCCAGTATACCTTTTGTCAATTTCAGCAAATATTTCCCCATGGTCTGCTAACTGTCTGTTCTTTATGTGCACTCACTCACTCATTCACTCACTCACTCATTTGCTGAACCACTTAATCCCACGTTACGGGGAGGCTGGCGCCTATCTCAGACAACACTGGGCCAAGGCAGATTATTACAGGGCCAACACACAACCATTCACACTCACACCTAGGGGCAATTTAGAACAGCCAGTTAGTTTAATGTGCAAGTCTTTGAACTGTGGGAGGAAACCCAGAGGAAACCCACACAAGCACAGGGAGAACATGCAAACTCCTCACAGAAATGGCTGATCATGGGACTCGAACCCAGGACCTTCGTGTTGTGAAGAACAGGTGCTAGCCTCTGTGCCTACCTGTATGTGCAAAGAAACAAAAAAACAAACAAAAAAAACCCACCACACACCATCTGCAGACGGACAACAAATAAAGTGGCTCAGAGAGAGCCACACAACACTATTCCAGCCAATCAGCAACAGGGGGTGTTTGTGTTCCTGCACAGCATTGTTAGTGTTGGTGCCAGGGCAGTGCTCATTAATTAATATGATGTGGCAGAGCTTCTGAAGTAGTACAAGTTCAAATTTCTCCAGAATTGACTCCACCTTTAATATGTAAAATGTTTTGGATGCCATCTTTGCCATTTAAGCATAAATATTTGTGTTTATCAGTGTCATAGAGCAGCATAGGTTAAAGATCAATTCAGAACATTTCAGATTAGATTGTCTATGCACTAAAAGAGGAGTCTGTGTGCATTTGTTTGGCCGATCAATAGACATTTCAGACACCCAGCAATGGAATGGGGAGTCAAAACCATAACCGTTACACTCTAACCATAAAGACAGAAAGAATGTGTTATTAAAGCCCCACATAACCATGTTAGAACGTCATAACCATGAATTCAGCCCACCCTAAAAACAGCTGCATCTCTGAAATAACAAATTCTACAGAATTTATGTACAGATATCTATGATAAAGGAATTTATAAAAGCATTAAAAAAACCTTTTGTGTTAACATTTATTGACTGAATTTAACAGCTCTTTGACCTCCAGTATCAATGTGTTTTTAGTAAACAGGTTTTGTGCTCTTTTCTCAGTGTAATGTCACATACCGAGGCAGAAAATAGATCCTAGGATGAAGAAGTATATTAGGGTTTATTAAGCAGCGTATTATATTAACCATTGGTTCTGTACATGGCTGTAGTGACTGTTTATTCAATAATGCCTGGATTCTTATATGATTTCAAAGCACGCATGTTTAAAACATTTTGGCAAAAGATTTCTGTTACTGTCAGGACGGTTGCTGGAGCTGATTATTGTTCCATGCTGGGATGCTGTGGTGCTTTCATGTCCTCTCAGCATGAAATGTTTTGCCCTTTTCGCCTTAAATATTAGCCAGACATCTTCTTATAGTGCCCTGTGTGGGATATTGTGTTTATTATATCTTGGTAAGGACCAAATGTCCCCATAAGGATAAGAATGACTGATAGATGTTTGGCTAGGTAACGGCTTTAAAGAACATATATAGTAGATTAAATGTTTAAAACTAAAGGTAAAGGCTGTAGCATAACATGAATTAGCTGCATTAATAAATATGAATAATGGTCCTCACAAGGATAGTAAGACAAACATGCCTCTGTGTGTGTGTGTGTGTGTGTGTGTGTGTGTGTGTGTGAGAGAGAGAGAGAGAGAGAGAGAGAGAGAGA
>JAQMYF010000015.1:15925770-15939771 GCA_030014195.1 Neosilurus mollespiculum
TCGGCTGAGATGGGCGCCAGCCTCCCCGCGACCCTAATTAGGAATAAGCAGTTCAGAAAATGAATGAATGAATGAATGAGATTTCTTAAGGGCGCCATGGTGGCGTAGTGGTTAGAATGTCCTCCTCGCAGCAAGGAGGTCTTGGGTTCAAGTCTTGGGCTCAGCAAGTGGGTTTGCATGTTCTCCCCGTGCTTGCATGGGTTTCCTCCAGGTACACTGGTTTCCTCCCACAGTCCAAAGACATGAGATTAGGATAATTGGCTGCTCCAAATTGCCTGTGAGTGAGATTGTTTGTGTGCATTAGCTCTGTGATGGACTGGCGAACTGTTCAAGGTGTACAATGCATTTGTCTAAAGTCGGCTGAGATAGGTGCCAGCCTCCCTGTGACCCTAGTAGGATTAAGTGGTTTGGCAAATAGATGGTTGGTAAATTTCTTACAATAGGAAAAAATATGTTAGCTTTAGGGTGGCATAGTGGCGTAGTGGTTAGCACGTCCCCCTCAAAGCAAGAAGGTCCTGGGTTCGAGTTGCATGATTTCCTTGTGCTTGTGTGGGTTTCCACCAGGTACTCCAGTTTCCTCCCACAGTCCAGAAACATACACATTAGGCTAACTGACTGTTTCAAATTGCTCCTAGGTGTGAGTGTGAATGGTTGTGTGTGTGTGTTGGCCATTCAATGATCTGATGAGCTGTTCAGGGTGTACCCCACCTTTGCCTAGTGTCGGCTGAGATGGAGTGTCATGTAGTGAGATGAAGTAGTGCAGCAAATGAGTGAGTGATCTAAGCTTTAGAAAAGTGAGAAATGGCTGAAAATAAGTGGTTTAACACTCATTCCAAGCACTATATTAATCACATAGGATGAAAACTAGCATGTAATTGTTTTTTTTTACTTTTAAAACCAGAACAATTAAACATAGTCTGTATGAAAAATAACAAATTTTAGGATAAATTACCTAAATAAATTATAAAAGGCAAATATTTTCAAAACAATATTAATAATCTTACCCATTTCGCTCTTCCATGCTATATCATTCTCAAAACAAGATCAAAAAGAAGTTTTGGCTGGATTTAAGATTTTGGATCTTGATTACAGTATTTGCAGGGTATTTATAATGTTCTGTTTATTGAAATCTTGCTCCTAGGGCGGAGTTATAAAGTCGTGATGATATACAGACAGAAAATTTAATTAAACCTTTTTGAATGTTTCTTTGTGCATCTGCTAAATAATAATTGCAATTAACTGGAATATATTTAATAAGCAGTGTTTCCAGAGTAAGATAGTGATCTCCTGCGGTTCAGCACTTAAACATTACCTTGGATTTAAATTACCTGAGGATCATATAAGGACGTTTTCTACAGGATATTTTCACTCGGTACAGCAGGTCTTATCAGCATCAGGATTCAAGAAGCTAATGTCCCTATTTGTTATCTTTGACCTGCAGTGCTCTGATGGCGGACAGTCGCAGGACAGTTCTCTGAAGCGTGTAGCAGTGGTGGAGGATTTCTTCGACATCATCTATGCCATGCATGTGGAGATGGGCGCAGATCCAGGAAGAGCTCCCAAACATGCTGGCCAGAAAAAGACCTACAAAGCGGTAAAGCAGAACTGAGCTCCATAGTTTCTAACACTAACACACCAAAGTATAAAACACATAGTGGCTGAAATCATAACTCTTGGTCTGTTATAGAGAGAAAACAGTAAAAATGTTTTAAAGTAATGTTATAATAAAATCGGCAGCATGGTATCATACTGCTTAGCATGTCTGCCTGACAGCAAGAAGGTCCTGGGTTCGAGTCCTGGGCTCGGGCGTTTTTGTGTGGAGTTTGCATGTTTTCCCCATGCTTGTGTGGGTTCCCTCTTTCTTACAACAGTCCAAAGACATGTGCGTAAGGCTAATTGGCTGTTTCAGATTGACCCGAGTGTGAATAACCATATGTGTTAGGCCTGCGATGGTCTGCCAAGCTATTCAGGGTGTACCCAGCCTTCACCCAGAGTCAGCTGAGATAGGCACCACCCTCCCCGAGACCCTGGTAGGAATAAGCGTTTCAGCAAATGAGTGAGTGATGAGTATCATAAAACCTAATGTAAGTAAAAGATTTGGCGTGGTACAGAAGATTAGTAATTTTTACTGGTATTGAGGGAATTAGCACCATTCTGCCAAAAGTTTCCTTTAACTGATGATGATGGTGATGATGGTGATGATGGTGGTGTTGAGTGCTGTCTAAGACATCTGTCCAAAACCGTATTTATTTAAATAAATATATTTAATGTGATATTATTATTTATACTATTTTTTATACCATTCATTGCGAATTCATGCTGTGTGGATGGGGGTGGAGTCAACCTGAAAGAGTCCACGCCCATCTAAGTGTTTCATCATATTATGAAGGTAGTTTAGTCTGAAACACTGAATTGATTTGCTGTGACACTTCCCTCTGGGAACCAGTAAACCCCCCAGCATAACAGGACCCCTTAATGAAGGGTTGAAAATCTGATCACTGTCCTGTAGTGAATACATGCTCTTCTATCTTCGTCTCCCCCAAACCCACCCTCCACCCCCAATACTGCACAAATTCTTGAGGATCGCCATCATAGAATGTGCAGCTTTAGACTTTTAACCTTGGTTCAACATCAACCAATTATTGATATCCTTCCTAATGAGCTATTCATCCATCACATTGTCTATACCACTTATCTTACTGAGGGCTGCTGGTGACCTGGAGCCAATCCCAGCTGACTTCGACAGAGAGGCTGGCTACACCCCGGACAGGTCACCAGTCAATCGTGGGGCTAAGACAGAGAGACAAACAGCCAGTCACACTCACAATGAGACCTATGGGCAATCTGAGCACTCCTTGTGACTGAAGCTCCTGCCATCCATGCTCCAAATGAAACTGTGCTTAGTGTCACATGTATCATGTTTGAGATAGAAGATGTTCATCATGTAGAGAGAGAATAACTACCTCTTGGGATACTTCTGTAAACCTGAAAGCTGAATGTTTCCCGATAATGCTATTCAGCATATAAAACCCTGATTTCTTGTCACATTTTATTTATGTAGTCAAGCTAAGTAGAGTTTTTTTTTTTGGTCATCCCAGCCATATACATTAATTTATTCATTCATTTGCTCAACTGCTTCATCTTAGAGTCCCGGGAAGAACGGAGCCTATCTCAGCCGACTCTGGCAGCTGTAAACCATTGCAGGGCCAACACACACAACCATTCAGACTCAGACTCCCACCTAGGGACAATTTGGAACAGACAATTACTGTAGCCTAATGAACATGTGTTTGGAGCGTGGGAGGAAACCAGGGGGCCAACGCAAGCTCGCCAAGAACATGCAAGCTCCACACAGAAAGTCCCTTGCCGAACCCAGGACCTTTTTGCTGTGAAGCAGACGTGCTAACCCCTAGTGCACTGAGCCACCCATCCATGTAGATGCTGATACGTATGTAGATGGAGTGTTGCTCCTCCAGGACCAGATATAAAGGGTATAAATGTGTGAAAAATGCAGCACAGTGCAGTAAATAAGCCGATCGACCCGATTAATAACACAAATGCACAGCAGAAACCACACAGAAGCAAAACGAGGATAAACTAATTGGTATAACCATGTGAACGCTACGCAAAAGTGTGCAAATGATTTCAGATTGTAAAGCTTATGTAGCAGATTATAAATAGAGGAGCATGAAGGGGAATTAAAAACAACATCTGGAGTACATTTCAGAATATGACACTGTAAGTGCAGGTGTGAGTAACACTGTGTGTGTGTGTGTGTGTGTGTGCACCTGTTCAGTATGTAAGATATGCAGAGATATGAAAGTAATATATTTAGCCACCATCTCGTATCTGCTGATTAAAGATTAGTTTTTCATTGCTACTACAGTCACATGGAAAAATGCCGAAAGAAAAATAACCGTGAAAATGTTCAGTAGTCTCTGAGCTATAATTTCGCAGTGTGTGAAAGCAGGTGTCAGGTTTCCATCCCCATCAAGCTCTTTGCTAATCACCTAATTAAAACTATTAGCTACCTGATAGGACTGTTTTTGACATTTGGCATCCCAAGTCCCAACTGTCCATTCCTAACACTATCAGCTATCTTATCGCCCTTAACGTCTGTTGATTGGCTGTGACTTTTAAAATGAGGTGTGACTGGGAAAGATTCTCCATGATTGGTGTGATTTGTTGTGCTTGGACAGGCTTGATTGGCTGTAATCAACCGTGACTGATGCTGATAGGTTGTTAACCACAACTCCACCTCTGGCCAGAAATGCAGCTGGTAAAGATTAGCTGTTTTAGAAAGGCTTAGTTCACTGCCATTATGTTTGGGAGTTTTAATGCTTCAGAGTCAAGTGTATGTCTGAAATTAAAATTATTTACTTATTGGCAGACATTAGATCTGATTTGGGCTAAATGTAAAGATGGAGCCTTTAACAAACTTAAGGAAATATGGGGATCATTACACACAGGGTGGCGGCATTGTGCCGTAGTGGTTAGCACATCCACCTCACGGCAAGAGGGTCCTGGGTTCGGGTCCCGGGCTCTGCGAGGGCATTTCTGTTTGAACTTTGCATTTTCTCCCTCGCTGTGCTTGCATGGGTTTCCTCTGAGTACTCAGGTTTCCTCCCACAGTCCAAAGACATTCACATTATGTTAATTAGCTGTTCCGAAGGTGTGGATGTGAGTGGGAATGATTGTGTGTTGTACCTGTGATGGTCTGGTGAGATGTTCAGGGTGTGCCCTTCTCTGCTTTACCTAGAATTGGCTGAGATTTGATACAGCCTCACCTAGTAGGCTGGAAGGATGAAGCTGTTGCAAATAAGTGAGTGATGAATACAGACAGGCAGGAGTCAACACTTCTGCTGTGAGATATTACAAAGTCAAGATGTGCCCCTTTGACCCACTATCTTGTCTGTAACTTTGCCCTCTTGTGGTGGTATGATGTAACTGTGCTTTAGACAGGCTTTGTGAAGAGTAAGCTGCTGTCACTGTACAGGTGTTCAGATGTAAAGCTGTCTGTTGATGGTCTAAAAAATGGTTAAAATGTGAGAAGTGTACTGAAAGAGCGAGCGAGAAAAAGAGAGAGAGAGAGAGAGAGAGAGAGAGAGAGAAAGAGAGAGGGGGTTTGGGACATGGGGTTCATCTCTTTTCCTCATCCTTTACCCTGTCTTATAGCAAGATCATCAATGTGAGTCAAGCACGTCCACACAGAAAAGGGAGGGCTGTTTTTGGCTGTGGCATTCTGGGAAGTGCATGTTTTTGTGCCCTGAGTGGCCTTTTCCCTCTGCGCAGCCTGAGGCAGGATCAGTGGAACCAGGCATCCCTGATGAGTTTCCTACTTCTGCTGTACACCTCCCACCCCCCACCCCCTAGCTGTGTGTGCATGAAGGTCACACACAAAACAGTTGCAGCAGGAGGGGGACAGCGAGGGCATGTGTTAAAAAAAAGGTCAGGCATAGGATAGTATATGAGGATCGGGATTGTTATGGTATAGGATACAAATATTCAGTTAAATGAATCAAATATTTAAACAAAAAAATACATTACCCTTCACCTTATATCGACAACGTTCCCCACAAAGATGCCTCTAATCCTTTCCATCCTCTCATCCTGTCTCTTTCATCCTGTCTCCTTAACCCCAATTTCTCTCCTTTTTTTTTTTTTTTTGGTGGTTGCCAGATTGCAGAGACATACGCTTTCCTTCCCCGCGAGGCAGTGACCCGCTTCCTGATGAGCTGTGGGGAATGTCAGAAGAGGATGCACATCAACCCCAGCACTGCAGAGTTCAAAGGTCAGCCTTTTCACTCTCATCCCCGAGCAAACGAAATTCAGATTTGGATTATTAAAACAAGAAGATTAATAATCCATTCATGCAAATTCAAGTTTCGCCTTCCTTCCTTCCTTCCTTCCTTCTAACAGGATTCCTGAGATTGTGTATTTCATAATGTGCTTTATTATGCTATGGTTAACCCATTACACTCACAGGAGTTCTTAGACAGTCCTGACTCTCATCACTGTAGGTCATGAATAAGGGGGAATAATTCTTTCCTATACAAGGCGATATGAACAACAACAATTTAAGTGTATAACGTAATTAGGAGCACAGTTATTAATTTATAATGTCTACACATTGCTCATTAGATATACTTTGTTTGTAATTAGAGACTGAATGGATCTGAGCTGAAACAGTGTGAATTGTGAGCTGTGAACTATAAATATATTATTTCCTGTAATAATATTCTGTGGTATCTTTCTAAAGGCTTGGCCTGTCCGTGCATATTACTTTTATTCTACCTTTCACTTTTGTATTGTTTACCATACAGTCCATATCCTAATCCCTTTACCACAGGGAAATGATGCCAGTCTGCTGTTAGTCATTAGTAAGTGACTAATCCAATTCTATGAGAAGGTTTTATTTCTACGTGCTCTCATGCTGCAGTTGAAATGGAGATTCTGAATTGTCTCTTTTTCACTGAAGGCCATACAGCAAATACTAGACGAGGACGTGGGCGGCACGGTGATGTAGTGGTTAGCATGTCAACCCCTCCCATCAAGAAGGTCCTGGGTTGAGGTCCCAGGCTTGGCAGGGGATTTTTTTGTGTGAAGTTTGCATGTTCTCCCTGTGCTTGTGTGGGTTTCCTCTGAGTACTACTTCCATTTCCTCCCACAGTCCAAAGACATGCACTCAAACCGCTTACCCCTACTAGGGTCACGGGGAGGCTGGATCCTATCTAAGCCAACACTTTAGTGTGTGGGTACATCCTGAAAGGCTCACCAGACTATCGCAGGGCCAAAACACACAAAACCATTCCCACTCACACTCATATTTACGGCCAATTTAGAGCAGCTAATTAGCCTGACGTGCATGGTTTTGGACTGGAAGGAAGCCCGAGTACCCGGATGAAACCAACGCAAGCACAAGGAGAACATGCAACATAGAAACACTTGAGCCTGCGACTCGAACCCACAAACTTTTTTCTTTGAGGAGGACGTGCTAACCACTCTGCCACCGTGTCACCCTCAAAGACATGCACATTAGGCTAATTGGCTGTTCGAAATTGCCCCTATGTGTGTGTGTGTGCGTGTGTGTGTGAGTGTGAATAGGTGTGTGTTGTCCTGAAATGAGCTGGTTAGGGTGTACCTTCTCCCAGTGTCAGCTCATATACGCTCCAGCCTCCTTTCAACCCTAATAGGATTAAGCAGTTCAGCGAACGAGTGTGTGAGAATGGCGATTCGTTGTCTTCCATTCTTTCCACGTCTCACAGAAGTTAGACAAATTTGTGTTATGTCAGTATGACAGTGTAAGCAGACACTCTAGAGTCAAGACCTGCAAGAAACAAAGACAACTCAGTGGTTATTGTGTTTGAACAAAGACCCAAGATATTTTCAGGAATGTCAGTACTGCTGATTCTCAACAGCGCCCTCCAGTGGACAGACATGTGGACTGTTTAAAAGGCAGTTAACTCATGGACTACTCCACTGGTCCACCTGTGGATATTTTCTATAGGGATGTGTTTTAATCAGTGTATTGGAATAGACCTGATTATGTGCATACAGTGTTATAATAAGTCACCTTTCTTCTCTCATATTATACTGTTTTAAACTATAATGTTGATATACTTTGGACTGTAATGGGTTCTTTAATAATGTCTAAATTCTGTTACCCAATTTGCTGGCATTCTTTCTTTCTTTTTTCTTTTTTTTAACAAAGTACAAATGCTGAATGATTAAAGCTCATTTCATTCCAACAGAAAATGACCGACCCACCTCACTGGTCCCTGACCTCATCGACTACAACATGCCTCTTACTGCCACCTACCTGAAACAGATGAAACTGCAGTGCATGAATACCAATGAGCAGGTAAACACTCAGGGGTGATTCAGTGCAAAGTTTCATTGCGAATAAATATTTAAAAATCACTTCTTAAAATGACTGGTAGAACAAAAACATATATTTACTGACCTTTGGCGTGGCACCAGCTGGCATATATAATGTCAGATCCCTGTTGTTGTATAATAGGGCCTAGCGTTACGTTACCTGAATGACGTGTTTACACTAATACTACTAATAACATTACGTTATTACCATGTTATAATGTTTAACCTCTTGTTTGACCTTTATCAAGTTTGCATGTTCTCCTTGTGCTTGCATGCGTTTCCTCTGGGCACTCCGGTTTCCTCTACAGTCCAAAGGCATACACATTAGGCGAGCTTGCTGTTCCAAATTGCCCAAAAGTATAAATGTGAGTGTGAATGGTTGTGTTTGTGTGTTGGCCTTGCGATGGTCTGGTAAGCTGTTCAGGGTGAACTCCACCATCTCTCAGTGTTGGCTGAGATAGGCACAGCCTTCCTGCGAACCTAGTATTAGGATTAAGCACTTCAACAAATGAGTACGTGAGTGAGAGAGTTATATTATTAGTTCTGTAGTATGGATAACTACCTGATATAGTAAATAAATAGTCTAAGTATTTACCAGTCCTTATTTAAAAGCACCTTCAAAAAGTAGGAAAATATATCTTTCTCTTTATTAAATTGTGTATTTGCTAAAATAAAAGCATTGCATTGGCTGAAATCCCAGTACTTACCCTACAGTGATGTTTTCTGTTAACATGGATAACGTGCGTGTCTGGCTTAAGACAACTGGTAAGGGGGTTCCTGTGTGAAGTTTTCATGTCCTTGCCGTGCTTGCATGGGTTTTCTCTGTGTGTTCTGGTTTCCTCCCACAGTCCAAAGATGTGCACATCAGGCTATTTGGTTATTTTAGATTGCCCCTATGTATCTTCTAGAGAACAGGTTCTGCTGGGGGCTTGTATCTGTCTCAGTTCAAATCTTACATTGCAACAGAAACCATGAAAGAGTCCCAGTGCATCATGGGTGTGGAATGGGAAATGATTGAGTGAGTTCTGATTTTGGTGTTACTTCAGCTCTCTGTGTGTGTATTGGAGTGTATAATGGATAACTGTGACACAATTGTAAAGAGATGTTTTAACTAAACCGCTGCTGAGCATAGCAAATAATTTAGAAAAAAATCTAATCTATTCCGCCTCACAACAAGAAGGTCCTGGGTTCAAGTCCCGGGCTCGGCGAGGGCGTTTCTGCGTGGAGTTTGCATTTTCTTCAGATTGCCTCTAGGTGTGATTGTGAATGTGTGTGTGTGTGCGCGTGTGTGTGTGTGTGTTTGGTCTGGCTAGCTGTTCAAGGTGTACCCCGCCCTTGCACAGTATTGGCTGAAATAGGCTCCAGCCTCCCTGTGACCCTAGTAGAATTAAGCGGTGAAGCAAATTTGAGTACAAATAATACTCTTGGTGTTTAGTTCTGCCAACATTAAACAAAATATTTTTGCAAATAATGCTTGTGTAGTAAAGCATATTGTAAAAAAATAACTAACCATTTTATTTCATTATTACTGCGTTATTATAATTATATGTGACATGATGATTTACACAGTTTACTGCACATTCAGTGCTAAAGTAAGTCCCATAGATGTTGGCTACAGAATGCTTCTGAGGGTGAAAAGCATTGAGTTCAGTACATTGTACCACAGGAACACTGCTGCTGGGCCATAATTTGCAGGATATGGTTGTCAAGGTAAGCCTCTATAGCTTTGGTTGCCTGAGCAACCGTATATACCTGTGTGCCTTGAATAGCTGTTCATGGGTTACTAATATCTGTGTAGTTTAGACATGGATTAAAGCAGGGGGGAAAAAAGCGGTGATTTAAAGTTTTAAAATTGATTTGAATTCATTTGCTTAGAATTAAATTATTCAAATTCTATTGCAGCATTTTAACAGCAGAGAGCAGTGTTCACCTGTTCGGATGAGAGCACATATACGGTGAAAAGGATGTATTTTTAATCAGTACACTATCTAATTGTTTTATCATTAGTATTCATCAGACAAAATTACTTCATGTAGTGGACGTTATCTGAATCTGTTGTAACGATTGCATGGTGTATTTCTGAAATTCTTTGATATGATTTCTGTGTTTACCTTTCCTTATACCAGGTAATATATAATAATAATAATAATAATAATAATAATAATAATAATAAAAATAATAATAATAATAATATAAAATTATTCTGATGCTGTAGTTGCAGGATGATTCTAAGCAGTTCATTCATACTGTTTAAGAATAAATGCTTGTGTAATAAGCTGGAACATTACAGTGTTACCTTACAGAGGTGGATGTTGACCCTACTGTCAGAATGAACTTGCCTTAGTGGGCGTGGATATGCAAAATAAAAACACAGGAGTTGGTGCACAGGAACGTGGGAAGGCTCGCGGCTGTCAATCAAGCTAGATCAGGCTGCACTGTCATTCTGAGTGGGCGGGGTTTCACGTTGAGTGTTGACCCCGCCCCCCCCCCGACTGATTCTCCTAGGCAGAGTGTGACAGTGTACACCGGTTTTGTGAGAGGAAACACGAAGACACAGGGCTTTAAAAACTGTCTGACTACCTGAAGCGAATATATTGGAGCTTTTTAAGAAAGGTAGGAGACGGACGGATTTATATTCTTTGTAAATTATGAAGAACTCCATAGTTATCCCTTTGCCTGGAGTGTTAACTTTGAATGCTGTCCTTTTAAAGAGCTTGAAGTTGTACCGTTATTACCGTTGACCTCAGAAGAGCTGTACAGCCGTACCGTAATTACCCGTGTATATGTACACGTTAGATATTTTATTATATTTCCGAGTTATTAATAGCCTGTAGTTTGGATAAATGTTTATCATATTCTCTTGGGAAATAAAACTTGCTGCATTGGAGCATCATCATGCCTTTCTGACAAGGATTTCATGTTAGCCTTTCCCCCTTTTTTTTAATTTAAATATATTTTCTGTTCACATCAGAATTTAAACAGTAATCCTGTGCACTGTTCTGTCCTCTCTGCTGCAGTGGGTTAAAAGGTTCTTCTGAAAGCATCAAGCTTGCAACTTTCACTTTCCTGCAGCTGGACTTGGACTAGAAATGATCAATATACATCCAGAACAATAACACTTCATGTTATTCTATCCTCTCTTTTTTTGACAGAAATGGAGTGAGAGAGAGAGAGAATATTATATTATTCCTGGCTTCCCATCACTGCAGATATCCGGCACCGACGATGTGTAACATTATTACCATCAGGAGAGCATGTTGTGTGATACAGGGCCATGCTATTTGCATTAAATCAATAGGTCCTGTGAAAGCATGTATAAGAGAAAAGAAAGGAAACGCACAAGAATACATATATCTTACATACTAGTGATGCACCGACTCCCAGCCTCCATCCACCTTCTTATTTTCGTAACAGTACCTCCATTAAAACTCATGTTTTATGTTAGTTTTTTCCCAGTCACAATGCCGACTCTCTGCAAGCTTTCGTTGCCAAGTTATGTGAAAGCGCAGAGGTGGGATGGCATCGTGCTTTAAGACAATCAGCATCCTATATCCTCATGCCAGTTCTGTAATTTTATCATGTGTTCACAGCATAAAATGATTTATTTTTTTTATTCCAGAGGTGTTATTTGTTGTTGTCTTTCTGAAGACTCAGAAACGAGCCTATTCTTTACTGCCCTTAATAGTCAGACAGACAAACAATTTATTAAACCTAGAGGAAAATTCCCATAATATACCTCTGTGTTTGTTAACAGCTTATAGAAATATTGTTTAAATATATTCCGTAAAGGGGCAGCACAGTGGTGTAGTGGTTAGCATGTCTGCCTCGCGGCAAGAAGGTCCTTTGTTCGGGCCCCAGGCTTGAGCGTTTCTGTGTGGAGTTAGCATATTCTCCCCATGCTTGCATGGGTTTCCCCCGGGTACTTCAGTTTCCTCCCACAGTCGAGAGACATGCACATTAGGCTAACTGGCTGATCTGATTTGCCCCTAGGTGAGGATGTGAGTGTGAATGGGTGCGTGTGTGTGTGTGTGTGTTGTGCTGCGATGGTCTGGTGAGCTGTTCAGGGTGTACACCGCCTTCGCCCAGTGTTGGCTGAGATAGGCAACCCTAGTAGTAGGATTAAGTGGTTCAGCAAATGAGTGAGTGAGTATATTCTGTAAAAAAAAAAAAAAAATTTTGAATAATCTACAAACCAGTCACTCATTGTAATAATTATCACTCATTTGCCGAACCGCTTAGTCCTAATAGGGTAGCTGGGAGGCTGGAGCCTATCAGCCGTAACTGGACGACAATGGGGTACAATGGGGAACAGCTTGCCAGACCATTACAGGACACACATTCACACTGACATCCACAACTAGGGGCAATCTGGAACAGCTATTTAATGTAATGTGCATCTCTTTAGATTGTAGGAGGAAGCCAGAGTACCCAGAGGGAAACCACGCGAGCATGGGGAGAACTCCACACAGAAACGCCCTTGCCGAGCCCGGGACTTTTTCAAATGGATTAAGAGGCTTAGAAAATGAATGAATGAATAATAATAATAATAATAATAATAATAATAATAATAATAATTTGAACAGCATGACATGATAGTTTTTTCAGTAACTCATGTACTCACTGTGAATCGGTTGTACTAAGCTCAGGTGATTCTTGTAGAAGGATGTTGGGCTGGATGCAGCATGCATGTAGTTTTTAAAATCTTTATTAAGTGAAAGATGGAATGTAGTAGTAAGACTCACACTAGCCTTGGCTTAACATCCTTTGTTTTAATCCTCCTAGCAGCATGTTGGAAAGACTGGACTGTCCTTTCAGTACTGTTTCACTCCCTCGATCGGTGTCTGTCTCTCTCCTCATCCCCCATCACATGAGGCCAGAAGCAGCTGGACAGCCGTCCTCAGTGCTAAATCCTCTCTTAACTCATTACAACATTTACCAGAAGCTCCCTTCTTCCTCTGTACATCTGTTTGTGGCTTCAACCCTCTTGTTTAGCATCATAATTGTGGTTTCTGTTTTTCTCCTCTGTCACAACACTTTTAATTTAATTCAACTCAGTTTAATTGAGTGAGCTTCGTAGACATGGCCATTAACAGAGTTACATGATTACCAGAGGAGATATATGTGTTTATCTCATAAGTATGCAGTGACATACAGGCTGAGCTACAGATGTAAAGATAAGTGCTTTACAGTTTAAGGTTTATTTTTTACCCCCCTTGTGTGCAGTAGATGAAATGTAAAGCACATCAACCCTCTGAACTACATGAAGCACTGTGTCTCTCTATGATAATCTGTAATAACAGGCTCATTGTTATGAAGTGTTTAAATGTGTATCATGTATAAGGCAGGGATCACGCTAACCAGCAGCAGTACTGACAGAAGCAGCAGGTTTTCTGCTGTGTGCTGTGGTTTGGAAGCAGGACAGTATGAGAGGGGTGTTGGTTCAGTTTGAACTTGATTCAGAGTGTAAAATGCAGTGTTCCTTAGTGTCGGTTTGGTTTATCATAGGAACGTTTACTCAGCCTCACCATTAAAGCAGAAGATTTTATAGGGAAATGAAAAAACACGAAGACTGTTTACACCACAGTGAAAGTGGTTATTTTCTTCTCAAATCAAAGCTGAAAACAGAGAGAGAGAGAGAGAGAGAGAGAGAGAGACTTGGACATTTCCACTTAAGCAAAGAAAACATTTAGGGCCTGTTACAAAAAAAATGGTACCACAAGAGAGATGGTAATGTTTCTGTATTATATTGGAAGGTGTTTTAGTTTCAGGTACAAGGGTATCACACTAGATGGAGGTCAACAAGATCTAAATATGTGCAAAGTTTTTCTGTAAGGCGATGCAAAACAGAATAATGGCTCCGCGAATGTTGTAATATTGTCAGGAGTATAATTTTTTTGTGGTATTAATTTCATTTCTTAAAAGTTAGATATAAAAAATTTAATAAAAGACTTTCCTAGGGTGTAATAATATACAGTAATAATACACTGCCCAGCCAAAAGAAAGTCTTTTTTTCCCTTTTTCCAGTCCTTGATCACAGCATGTAATCTCTCCATGGCGTTGTTGCTCCAGTTGGTCGGGTCGAGGCTCAGCAACATTAATGTGGCAATAAAATGAAGTCAGCTG
>JAQMYF010000015.1:15940788-15952843 GCA_030014195.1 Neosilurus mollespiculum
GAGTGGTTCAGTTTTTCCCTCATCAATTCAAGACGTCGGTGAGAAATGAACCCGACACTGGATGGAAATAAATGTTCTGTTGTTGAAGTTTGTTGAAACAATGGTATGACGATTATGTGTGTAAGCAAGACTATTATATAATCTATAAAGACAAAACATTTGTGTGTGAAAAAGTTTTTTTTTTTTGGCCGGGCAGCGTATATTGATGTTACACTCCTGACAGTATTGCAACATCCTGAGTGCTATTATTCTGTTTTGCATCATCTTACAGATGTTTACACATGTTTAGATCTTGTTGACCTCCATCTAGTGTGATATCCTTGTACCTGTAACTAAAACAGCTTGCAATATAATACAGAAACATTACCATCTCACTTTTGGTACCATTTTTTTAAAAGTAAAAATCATGACAAAATCATGGACTGAAACTGAATAGACATTTTTTTTCTCTCCCATTTATTTTTTAAATGTTTAGCTCACCCTCCAGTCCCAAAACTACTAAGAGCGAAACTCTATTACAGGTATCCGATTTTTTTCCAAGTCCATTTTTTTTTTCGCCGAAGTAAAGAACGTTAGTGCTTCTCATCACTTAGGAACGAGATAGAATTTCGTATCACGGTCTGAGTGTTGCACTAGACTTTGCCACTGCTGCTTCGATTTTTGTTTTCAGTGTAATTCCCGCATAAGAGGGCGCAAGGAAAGTAATAGTGAATGCGCTTGTGTCTGAAGCACTTTCATGTAACGTGGGTCAGCAGAGGTCTGTCTGGAAGCTTTAACTTGTGCGGTGTGCAGCAGACTTCAATCAGACCTGCGTTCTTCACCATTAAATCAAACACAGCGACAGTTTATAGCTTTTATGTCAAGTCGCACTTTTCAGAACGACACATCTTACTTTAAAGAGATATACTGTGATCCTTGCTTTCTTGAATTCCGTGTATATGAGTCAGAATATTGTAAATTCAGTCACTTCAGACTGAAAGGAGAGAGTGTAGATAACAGCAGATAACACACACACACACACACACACACACAATATTTAAATGCGCACAATGTTTGATGTCTCGCTTTCCTTGTATCACCTAGTCACTGACAAATCATTTCCCGTGTAGACATGACTGAAACCATTGAGCTGTCAGTCATGCTTGACACTTCACCATGCAGTAACTTTTAGTTGAGGTGAGAGTTTTAAAGACGTGTCTCCTAGCAGTGGGGAGCCATGCCTGTCAGCTTTTTTTCCCTCTTAAGTACTTTGTCACATCACTTTAGGAGCTTTCATGAGGTGTCTCACTAGGTAAGTTAGGAGGGGATGTGGCACAGGGCCAATAAGGATGCGTCCATCCATCCATCTCTGTATTTTTACACCCCCACATACCTCCATATTTAATGCATGCCCATACGACCTTCTCCTGCAGCTCCACTTCACGTCTGCCTGTTACTATGGGAAATGGTAAACAGTGAGCCAGAGGGGCAGACGTAGTATAGAGTAGGTATGAGACTCATATATTCATACAGTATATGAAATTGGTATCCCCATTATCTAACATCTGTCAGCCTTGTTATTAATTGGAGTACCAGAGGGCAGAATAGTGAAGGAGGTGGGAGGGGGTGTATGTGTGTGTGTGTGTGTAGAGAGAGTGCCAGTGGTCTTTTGGGTGAGGGTATCGGTGGGGGTTGGGATGCTGTGTTACATGTGCACTACACATAGGCAAGCTGATAGTGTGCGCACGCATTCATGTAAACGAGTGGGGCTGAGGGAATGTAGGAAGTGGGGATGCGGGATGGTTATAGGATGGTTATATATTGTGAAATTGGGGGCTGGTGGGTGCTCGCAGCAGTGGCTTGAAAGCCATCCATTGTAATGGTGTACACATAATAAATACATATAGCACAGATGTTGTGTAGAGGGTAATGTGTTGGGTTTTTTTTCCTTTTCAAAGTGATATTCTTTGGGGAGGGTTTTCCCCTATTCACCCTGAATAAGTTGATTTATAGCCTGATGGACCATACTGGTTGAGAAGGTTTTGGACCAAGAGTGAAGTACAAATGCTAATATTAGCAATGCCAGATGGCAGAGCTTGTCTGAAGCTCTGGAAGTATCTCTGAACCAAAATAAGCTTTTTTTGTCCCTTCTAATGTCACAGCCATCCATTATAGAGTGAGAGAGAGAGAGAGGGAGAGATGTCTTCATGTCCTCACTCACACATTTGCCAAACCGCTTAATCCTATTAGGGTCACGAGGAGGATGGAGCCTTTCTCAACCGACACTGGGCGAAGGTGGGGTACACCCTGAACAGCTCGCCAGCTCATTGCAGGACAACACACACATGCACACACACACATACACACACAGACTTACACTCACACCTAGGGGCAATGATGAGGGGGCTGGCGCCTATCTCAGTCAACACTGGTCGAAGGCGGACTACTGCAGGGCCAACACACACGCAACCATTCTCACTCACATGTAAGGGCAATTTGGAACAGCCATTTAGCCTAATGTGCATGTCTTTGGACTGTGGGAGGAAACCGAAATACCCGGAGGAAAAACCATGCAAGCACAAGGAGAACATGCCACATGGATACGCCTGAGCCCGGGACTTGAACCCAGGACCTTCTTGCTGTGAGGCAGACGTGCTAACCACTACACCACCATACCGCAATAAGAGTTGTTTTTGTTGTAAAAAAAAATAATAAAAATAAGTAAATAAATAGTAAAGTCTAACAATTAGAAGGTTGGGGGTTCAAGCCCCACTACCACCAAGCTGCCACTTTGGCCCCTGGACCCTCACCTGCTCAGTTGCTTGAATGAGATAAAATGTAAAAATAAGGCTCAATGTCATTAATGTGAAGGAGAAAATTTGGTTTCCGTCATGATATAAAAATGTGCCCACAAATATTCAAGTCAAGGCAAGTCTGTTTTGCTTTTGTTCCAAAATCATCCCCTTCCTTCCTTGGCACTCGTCCCTATCCCCTCATCTCTGTCATGATAGCATGAGCATCTTTGGGGAAAGTTAAAAATAGCATTTCTCCAAGTCAGTCCACTCCTTGTTCAACACAGAACCCTTCTTCTCACGTTTGTTTCCCTTTCATTCCCAATATGGTGCAAGTGAAACACATCTTCATGAAGGTTTATAATCTTTGAAGAGTGCTGCAGATCTATTTATATAGACTGATTCTTTTTTTTTTTTTCTTACTGTTTATACTATCATTCTTTATTATTTATAGTCATAATTATCACATTTATGCTAGAGCAGAGGGAAACGTGTCCCCGTGTTGTTTTTGTTCAAGTCTGTGTATCTTTCAATTATAAATTAAGCCCATGTCAGATCTGTAGGTTTAAGGTGGCTTTTGAACATGAGGTTTCCATTAATTGATTTTTGATGATTTTTTTAAGCAGTCCTTTTTCTTCCCTTGTTTTCCCCCCCGTGTAAATGTATCCCTCTTACTCTTTTTTTTGCTTTCCTCCTCCCCTATCCCCTCTGCGCTTTCCTCCATCTGTTCGGCTCTGTTAGGATGAGAGTTCGGTGAGCAGTGAAGACCTTGATATGGCCGAGCCAGCATGGGGCACTACTCAGCGCACTCCAGCAGCAGCACCTAGCGGCACTCCTGAGCCACGGCCAGAGAGGAAGGCCACGCCCCCACAACCCATCATCAAAGAGGAGGAAGGTTAGACAGTGCTCTTCATCCGTCGTCCTCTTTTTTATTCAGTAGCCTCAACTAGGTTTCACTGTCAGTTCTGGTCAGTCACATCACTGCATATTATTATTGACAAACAACAAAATCTGGATTTATTGATTGTCCAGGCTAATTAGATTTTTTTCCCCCTGAATGAACAGTTTTAGCAAAGTGAGTAGTTAACCTTTTGCACAGGATTTACACTACCATTGAAATGTTCTCACCAAAAAAAACCCATTTGCATACAACTTATCTGTAACATCTTCTGTACTTTGAATATCGGTATTTAGTCACGTGTTCTGTGCACGTCACTGTATCAGACACTGAATCGAATGCTCATGTTCTGCTCTAAGCTCACCTCGACCACTGCACTGTTTCAATAAAATAAATATCTGATAATTCATTTTACTTTTGATGCACAGATATGAGTTCACTACTAGTTACACTAGCTATAATTAAGTTATTAAAAGGTAGTACAGGGTGAGCCAAAAAGACTTTCCACATTTCAAAGGTAAATTAAAAAAGGTTAATGATAATCAAATTATTATTTGTGCCTTTAAAACTTAGTGATGCAGCCTTGATTTACCTTACATCATAAGTATGTACTCATTAACCCCAAACTCGTGGAGCCCTTAAATTTGCTAATTAATAGCAGAGAGCCACTGTTCCACCCAACATGACCTGTCAAGAAAAACAGGCTTCAGAAATGGGGGAGGATGATCATCTTTAAATCACGATGAATAAAAATTGCATTGAATGAAGTTTCATGTGGCAAGTAATAATTTCATTATCTTAAATTATTATTATTAGTCTTTTTTGTTTACCTTTAAATTGTGGGAGGTTTTATTTAGTCACTCTTAAAAGTCCATTTCTCTCCATTAGTGCAGTTTAAGAGCTATTTATTTAGAATAGTATGTATATTTTAAATTGTCAAAATTTCTAATTCCGAGTGCTATTTAACTTCAAAAATGTCACTAAATGTTTTATTTTAATTCAGTTAATATTTGCCACATCTTGGATGGACAATACCACGTACATTTTTATAAGTGTGTTCAGTACCATAACATTTTGTATTTTTATTAATACACTAAGATTTAATCTTAATTAGGAAATACCAGTGGATGAAATTGCATTAGTCTGGACTCAGACTTTTGGACCTTAATGTACATGTTAAGACTGTTAAGAGTCAGGTAAGTGCCTTGTGAAGATCACTTTTGGTGGCTGGTCCATTACATCCTATTTTCAGTGCTTTGCTCTTACACTTGTCCATTATATAGTGAATGGGTGCTTTTTAAAAGGATGTCAGAGTTAGAACCATTAGGAGAAGTTTGAAGGCTTTCAGAAGCTTCTTGCTGAGGATACCACTTAGGCTAGTTTGGACTTTCTGTGTAAAGTTATGGTGTAGTCTGCTTCAGGCTCACTGATGATTCAGAACAGTACTGGCCATCTAGTTGGCATGCATGCACTGATATCATTATTGCACATTTATAAGCTCTCATTGCTCAAAACAACTTTTTTCCACCCCCCCCCCTAAAAAAAAATACACTACAAATACAGCATTCAATCCTGTTTTCACTATGTGCATCTACCCCCCCCCTCTCTCTCTCTCTCGCTCTTTCGCTGTCTACCCTGGGTTCATTCTATTCTATGTGTGGATTGATTGGAACAGAAAGCATTTTTTTAAAAGGCCACTTGGGGAGGGACTGGTGGGTCACTAAGAGCCAGGCCAGAGCAAGGAGGAACACTGCTGATTTTGTGGGTTAATACTGTATAACCAGGGTTGGGGAAAGAGGAGGAAGCGCCTTGCCTTTCACAAAAAGCTGAGGAGACTCCAAAGGGAATCATCTTAAAGAGAGCTGAGTGTAAGGAAAAGTGGTCAGAGGTCAACATCATGTCAGTAGGTTACCTCGTCTATAGCAGTTTTATGGAAGTGCCTGTTTCCTCTTGGAATCCTTTCAGGAAACTGTCTCAGAGGTCACTAATGCCTGTCCATATACCCACATAGTATTACTACAAATAGCATTGTGCTAATAGTCTGCTACTTTATATTTGAGGTGGGGTTTTTTTGTCCTTTAAACCCCCACATTATGAGTAAATCAATAGTTAATGTATAGATACCACACCCAGTGTGTGTGTGTGTGTGTGTGTGTGTGTGTGTGTGAGTGTGAGTGTGTGTGTGTGTGAGTGTGTGTGTGTGTGTGCAGTAGATTATTAATTGTAATAAAAAAATTCTTTAGTCCTGGAGATTACGATGAATCTCTTTGTAGGGCATACTTATTACAAGTTTGCTGCTAATTAGTTCAGTGTTGAGGTTAAATACTGGCCTTGCCAATTTTTTGATCTGGTAGAACATAGCAAGGTATCTTCAGCTAAATTCTGAGGATACTTAAGTTGAAGTACTGGAATATTGAAAAGCATGCCAGTGCATTGTTTTCTTTATTAAGCAAGATAATTTCTGAAAGTAATTAAGGTAGTATGGTTGATTTGGTATTTTTACTAATTATCTATTAGTATGTGTCATCAGTGGAGTTCCACAGGACCCAATCCCAATTCAACAACTTATTGGAAAATCCATAAGAATCCACAAAAGTCTGAGGCATTCGAGAGATTCCTTTCGCTACTATAAGCTGAACTAGGATTCTCAAACTAAAGAGCCCTTGATGGACAGAGTGTATTTTGATTTTTCATAAGAAGTCATCTGACCAACCATCACATCAAAACTGCAGCTACTACAAGCACAGATTTGTTAGTACAGCAAAAAACATTGTTAAATGCTTTAAATGAATATACACCGATCAGCCATTACATTAAAAAGATGATCAGTGAAGTGAATACAATTGATTATCTCCTTACATGGAGTGAGAAGTATTAGGCAGAATTTTTTATGAAACAGTCAGTTCGTAAAATTGATGTGATGGAAGCAGGAAAAATGAGCAAACTTGAGGATCTGAGGTGGGGTGCGCCTGGTATACAGTGGTAGGTACCTACCAAAGGTGGTCCACGGAAGGATAACCAATGAACTGACGTCTGACTGTGTCATGGATGCCCGAGGTGCATTGATGTGTGTGGGGAGTGAAGGTCTGATCAGACAGAAGAAGCTACTGTAGCAGAAACTGCTGAAAACTAAGGGAGGAAAAGTAAGGAAAAAATAAAGAGATTGTCTTGGATGGTGTATGTGTGTGATTGTGTATTATTTTGGGTGCCACAGTCTGGAGTGTGTGTGTGTGTGTGTGTGTGTGTGTGTGTGTGTGTGTGCAGTGACAAGGCCACTGATTGTGTTGTCTCCTAAGGGAATTCCTGTTGGGTGGGGGGAGTAAGTGTTGGCTTGCCATAACCACCTTTCTGAAAGCAGAGAGATGGGGACAAGCATGTAGCCACAGGGCATTTTTAGAAAGAGGAGGCTTTCAGTGCATGTCGTGCTATACTTAAAAATGTGAAATGTTATTTTATTTAAGATTTTATAAAACAGTTAAAGGACCGCGTGTGTGCGTGGCTGGTGTTCATTATGTTTATAATTGTTCGCAAGAGCTGCAACCTCTTCCTCCGTTGCCATTTCCCTTGATAGATGGAGATATATGGGTGCTTTTGCCATCCTTGTCCTTCCCCCTTCCACTTTTCTGTGCGTCAGTTTGGTCTTCCCCCATCTGCTGTTCTTATTGTTTCTTAATGCACCTCTCTGATAAAGGCTCTGGATCCTCCCCCTTCTAGTAATCTAACCATGAACTGACTCTGTACAGACACACTGACGGACCTAGACACCTACATCACACACATATTGGCACAAATGCCTACACATATGCTCTTCGGTGTAGAACACAATAAATAATTGAAATCATTGACATTTTGATTGCTTTAATCTTAAACATGGTTATGATGTTTATTTGATGGCCAAAATGTTCCATTATTTCATTAATGATGTTGTCTGGTTGGTGACTGAATAAATGAGGAGGAGAAAACATTGCTAACATTTCTTCCTTTCTTTCTCCTTCCCTTCCTCCTTTTGGTATGTTGTACTCTCATAGATGACTCCTCCTCAGAGAGTGCCAGCACTAATGGGCTCCCTTCCCTCGCACCTCCCACCGGAGCTGCTGTGGTGGCTGGGGGCGTTGCTGTGACAGATGGCACGATTCCTTATGAAGAGGTGAATAGCAATGGAACCACAGCACCATTGGACTTCAGTACAACCTCATCCTCCTCATCCTCAGAGGAAGGCCAACAGCCTATCAACATGACTGATAGGCTGTTACCAGGGGTCACTCCCGCACTTGCACCATACCCTGCTGACCCCAACAGGAAATACACAATCAAAACAGAGTATGGCAACAAGGTGAGGGAGAAAACATTCCTCTTAGATTATGGAGTGTTCATCATATAGGCCATGAATTGTCTATAAGTGTCACGTTACCTGCTGTGGAGCACTTATGGGATATCGAGATTGCACTGTATATTCTCCACCAGGGTTGGGTGATATGACAGGATATACCGCCTTGATGGTATAAATTGTCCACCGGTAAAGATTAATAGGTATATATACCACCAGTACCAGTATTTAATTTATATTAACTGGGTTTAAATCAGAGGAATAACATCAGATATGGTGGATATTACCCAAGTTCCCGATTTCCCAAATTCCATGTTGAATGACCGGCCCATTGCACTCCCTTCACAACTTTTTTTTTAACTTTGTTTATTGAATTTTTACACATAGTAAAAAAAAGGGAGGAAAAACATAAACAATATGTCCTCAAAGCCATGTAAAAAAGTTACGGTAAGATCAGTAAAGGGACAATCTCCCATCACAACTTTGACTGCAGAAAGTTTTTCAGAGTTATGGGTCATGTAGATTGCAGCATAACTTCAGAAGAAGAAAAAAACAAGGTTGAATGATTGTTTATAACAGCTGCTATAACATACTGTACCAGTCAAAAGTCTGGACACACCCACTCATTCTTACTGAAGTAGTAGGTGTGTCTGAACATTTGACTGATAGTGTACATCCCTCTCTGAATCAGCGTGGCTACACCGCCGCGACACACGGGAGCCAGTAGCAGAGTAAGTGAGCTGTGTTAAGCGACCATATGTAGGCAGCTTGCTGATTTAGTTCTGTATGTGTGCGGATCAAAAAAATAATAATAATTTTTTAAAATGCTGATGCAAAGTAAAAAAAAAATATTTGCGAGAATGAGGCTTTGTGCACACAGCAAAAATGTGCACGTGTGGAGTTTGGAGATTTATTAAAGGCCAGAAGCAGTATTTTGCCAAGGGCAATTCATAGGACAAGAAATCTCATAGATGGAGGAAATTGAAGGGCTCAGAGCCAAAACCTGCTAAGTCACAAATTTGTGATTTTAAGAAAAACATAAATAATACGATTAAGGGTCTACTCACATGTAAGTGATATAGCCGCGAAATAGTGCAACTTTTTTGCAGTTGTTTACGGTTATAGCTGGCCAAAAAAATGTGCGGTCTCATCGAAAACCTTCAATATAGATTATCATTGAGGATCCGTGACCCTGCACTGGCTGTGTGTCATGTATTGTATTGAACCTGCTCTTAAAATGTTTAATAAAACAAATCCAAGTGCTTTCTTTCTTAATGACGTTTTGTGCTTTTTTTCCTCTGTATATTTTACATGTACCATCCATTTGATTGTCTCGAGTTCAGTGGGTCCGGTTGAATTAGTTGTGTATTCCAGCATGAGCTGCTCAGCTTTGGCTTATGGGACAGCCGCTATTTCAGCCTTTCACTACTGGTTTGAAGCTGAAGTGCGGACGTGTGTGTGAGATAGGGGAGCGCGGAACTGCGTAGAAAAACCTGTGCCTTTCTCTACGATGCGTTCCATGTCAGATCAGAGTATAATTACCTGTTAGAAGTTTTTATTAATTAAACCTGGGAATTTATTGTTTATTTTGGATGCGCATAACAGACTAGATCAGCTTTCTGACTCGCGCCGATAAGGGAAAATTCCATATTATATTAGAAGAGCGATTATGTAGGAAATCCAAGTTGCGTGTAGGAAATATGCAATTTTTTTTATTTTTTTTTGAAAACAAAAGTGTAAATAGAGGCACACAAGACTCTCACTGGCTGCCTCTTTATGGAAGGGGCAGATGACCAGTGCATAATTTCATGGGTTTTTCTTTGTCAAAAGGGGTGGGAACACATCATGCGAATCTGCCCCTTTTGACAAAGAAAAACCCATGAAATTATGACACATCACCTGAATCCGCCCATTTTTTACAAAGAAAAACCCGTGAAATGATGCACTAGTTACGCGAATCTGCCCCATTTATAAAGAGGCAGCTGGCGGGAGTCCTGTGCGCCTCTATTTACACTTTGGTTTATAAAAAAAAAAAAAAGAAAAGAAAAATCAGCATATTTCCTACACGCAATGTGCCTCTTGCCATTTCACGCACGTATTATAAAAATATAATATTATTTCTAAATATAAATGGTTGTTCCGATGTCAGTGTACTAACTGCTCAAGCTGCTTTTCACAATAGGCAGGAACGAGCATCTCAAATCTGTTCCATTTCCACTATGATTGGATTCTTTGTGATGTATTTCAGGGGACATATGGGAAATATATATAGGCTATGCAGTAATCTATTGCTGTATTTTTTTTTTATTTACTTTTTCTGGAATAACTAGTTCAACTTGGATTTCCCACATGATCGCTCCTCTGATATAATACAGGATTTTCCGTTATCAGCACAAGTCAGAAAGCTGACCTAGACTGTTATGTACGTGCAAAATAAATAATAAATCCCCAGGTTTAGTTAACCTAATACATGACACACAGCCAGTGCAGGGTCACGGATCCTCAATGATAATCTATATTGAAGGTTTTTGATGAGGCCGCGCATTTTTCAACCGGCCGAAACCGAAAACAACCGAAAAAATTGGTGCACTATTTCGCGGCTATATCTTTTACATGTAAGTAGACCCTTAGTTGGCACCCTTGATCACAGCTATGTAATGCCTTGCCGCAAATCCTTTACCGTTATTGAGTTGCCATGTGTATATAAAGGGAATCCCAGACCAGATATTTAAAAGGAAGTTCATAGTGCACTTGTTTTTAAAACCGTAACAGATGTGTGGTCAAGCTGCACCACACAGCATTACATGACCATTATATGACTTGTAAAATGTAAAAAAAAATTTGTGTTAAACTTAAAATTAGAGTACCAGATATTTGTACATTTTGACAGCTTTTTAAAATGAAACAAAAGCAAAATCTGCAGGAAAGCTCAAGCATGTTTTTTAATTCTGGTGTTTGTTTGTTTTGGACATACAAATTTTGGTGATGAGATTTTTACATTGCACTGATTCACTAAAGCCAGGCTAGTGTGAATTTTCATCTTTGTAGAAATATAGGTTCCGAATAAAAAAAGAAAATAATCAAACATGATGAAAGCACACTATGGTCATTTAGACTATGAACTAAAAGAATGGGGAAAAATATTATATTGTGATGTATACCCTTACCAGGGTAAGGTATGCGGGGTACAGAAATGTACACCTCAGGGACACAGATACCCCTGTCATGCATAGTCTGCCACTGCCTTGTGGGTAGGTTCTCAGCAGAACCAAAGGCTAAGGGAGAAAACCCTGACAGAAAACATGCAAAAGTGGAAGCATTGAGGGCGGCTGATCAACGGAACCCCCGTAATCTCCCGGCCATCCGCTGCAGGGACTAATAGTCTACTCCTGTCTCGACACGTTTTTGCCGGCATAGATCTACTATTAACTCCCCGAGAGAGTGTTGCTAGAAACTTGCAAAAGCTATCAGCACTAAAGATCCCTCTTTGCAAGCAGTTTCCATGAAATGAAACACCAAAAGAAACTCCATACCGGATCGGTCGCCGCCTGGGTACCAAGGACCGTGCTCCTCGGCATGATCTTCCGTCAACAGTGAAAAGTAAGCATGGAAGACCATGCAAGACCTTGACAGTTGCCCAGTGGAATGTCAGGGCACTTCTTGACAGAGAGGAGGCCACTAGACCAGAAAGACGCACTGCACTTGTGGCAATGGAACTGGCAAAGTACAGGATTGACATTGCTGCCCTGAGTGAAACAAGATTCTCTGAGTCTGGCAGTGTTTGTGACTTGGACTATATTTTCTTCTGGAGCGGCAAACCTGATGGAGAGAAGAGAGAGGCTGGAGTTGCTTTTGCCATCAGGAAAGACATTGTACCAAGGCTGACTGAGATGCCTCAAGGAGGTTTGGGGCCCCCAGAAAAGAGGACCTGTCCAACTGAAGTCAGCAGACAGGAAGGAGATTTTCTCAGATAACAAGAGAGTTCTGGCAAGATGGAGTGAACACTTCCAGAATCTTCTAAACGTCCTGGGGGAGATTGCACAAGAAGCACTTGACAAC
>JAQMYF010000015.1:15954517-15972012 GCA_030014195.1 Neosilurus mollespiculum
TATTACTCTAAAATGGACTTATAGTGGTTTTCTATATGACAGAAGGCAAGAGAAAGTTTATGCTTGGTATATAGTGAAGGATATTTCTTTTTGTATTCGTGAGTTTGGAGAGGTTTTGAGATGTCTGAACACACCATATGAAAAATGTTATGTAACATTTTAAACCTTATCCTATCTGCTACAAATATTGTACAGATATTGTACTGTTAATATGGTGAAATAGGATCTCTAATTTTTGGTTTGCTAGGGTCCTCAAAACCCAGTTGTACACCCAAAATCCACTTCTGCCAAAAAAAAATTAAAAAATACTGCATTTATGATTTTTATTGCAAATTTTTTTTTTGTCTGAAAGTATACCTAAAATGATCACAATAAAACACTTTTAAGTGACTGTATTTAATAGTACAAGAGTCTTCTTTAATTTAAGCCATGAATAAATAGATATTCCAGGCTGAATTAAAACTATCAAATATAGCCAGGATTGATAGATTTTAGTGCACAATGAGGTTTAAACAGCAATGTGCACTTTAAGAGTGGATTCTACCTCAGTGGTGAGTTGTTTTAGATCTACACAAGGAATATAAACATCTCTGTGTTTCTGTTTTGTGAGAATGCCCTTTTTACCTAATGGTTTCTGCCATTTTGATGCTTTCACGTTTGCGGTCATCTGTAAGTCGTCTAATTAAGTAGATGAAGTCCAAGCCAAAACAGAACACACTTCCAACTGCGCTCAGTAAAACCAACTTGCTGTCATCAGCTGATGCCGTGGCCATTGCACTCTGAACCTCCTTCATGACCTGTAGCATTCAGGTGTCAAAGAGCACTTGTTAACCAAACAATCAGCAAAGTGCTTTCAGATGCTATGATAAGTTTTACAATAACAGCTAGACAGCAAAGCAGACAACAGACGAATTAGTCCACAATGACTTGTTTTAGGAAACTATGTTGAATAGTTTGCAGCGGTTTTTAATAATCTTTGAAGATGCAACTGCATAACTTTCACTTACTTGAAGTACTGATACTTGGCCAAATTATGCTTTTGTGTATGTGTGTGTGTGTATATATATACATATACATATATATATGTATATATATATATATGTATATATATATATATATACACACACATATACATACAGTAGTGTTCAGTGAAGATTATACATCACCACTTTTGTCTAAAAAGGCTCCTAACAATGTATTGAACAATGCTATTGTAGGCAATGAGAACCAAAAAAATCATTCCAACAAGTATATTGAGGTCAAAGTATGGCTAATAAACAAAAACACTGAAAAAGCTACTGTATGTACTGTGGATATCAAAGGTCTACACATGCTTGTTAAATGCCAGGTTTTTGACCATGATCAGTCATTTTAGAAAATCTTTTTATACCTATAACCTGTAAAATTAAACTGAAAAGCAGATATATCTTTGAGGGGGAAAATGTAAAATAACCTGTTTGCATGGATATGCACCCCTTAAAAGAATCCTTTGAATACTTTTAATTTTATGAAAGCATTCAGTCTCACTGGGTAGGAGTCTAACAGTACGGCACATCTGGCTTTGGCAAACGTGCTTTAAACCTGTCAGATTGTGAAGGCATCTCCTGTGCACAGCCCTCTTCATGTCATCCCACAGATTATTAATCGGATTCAGATCTGGGCTCTTTCTGGGCCATCCCAAAACCTTAATCTGCTACTGGTGAAGCCACTCCTCTCTTTATTTGAAGGTATGCTTTCGGTAGTTGTCATGCTGAAAGGTAAAATTCCTCTTTATTTTCAGCTTTTTAGAAGAGGTCTTGATGATTTTGTGTTAAAATTGACTGGTATTTGAAACTGTTCTTAATTCCCTCCATCTTGACAAAATCCACAGTCACAGTCACAGTTAAAGCAGCCCCTAAGCTCACCGTAGGCTTGGTGTTCTTTGGTGTGCCTTTGATGACCCAAAAGTTTCTTTTGGCCTCATCAAACCACAGCACATTATACGAACACGCTTTTAGGAAGTTTGATGTAGGGTTTTTTTTTCAGATTGTAGCTAGGCTTGGCTATTTATCTTTCCCAGACATATAAAGAATATGTAAGAAATGTCACATGTAGAACACAACCAGTAATTGACAGAAATTCCTTCATCTCCTTTAAAGGGTACCTGAGGTGAATTAGTGTTATTAGCTACTTAAAACGATCACGTATAACATCAGTCTTCCAGCAACATCAGTCCATGCCGAGTTTAAAGTGCGCGCAGGTGTTACGACTCTAGGCGTGCTCAGAGACATGTTGTCTTTCTGATTGGCTGTTTAAGCCTGGTAGTGACAAGAACTTGTTGGATTGGCGGGGCTACATCACTGACCCGTGTAGCATAACACATTATCGGCCAGTGCTGAGCTGCACAAACAACAAGCGCAGAAATCACGAAAAGCATTTCTTTTTGTTCCTAAACCAACTGAAGACAGGAAAGCCGAGTTGTTAATGTTAGCTGCATGAGCCATTTTGGATTTACCGTCACGCTCCTGATGACACCACCCAGACCAGTTTTCATTTTGCCTCTTTATCAAACTTGGAGGGACATCCAGTTTTTTGTCATATTTTCTCTACTCTTGAGGGTTGTCTTCACTGCGTTCCATTGCATATTTAATGCTTTGGACCCTTCTGACTAATACCTTTCTGTAAGATCTAACTAGGTTAATGTCAGGATGACAGCTGACCTTAATTTGGTGTTAATCAGAATCACTTTAAATGATGGTAAGTGTGCACTGACTGCTATTCATGAGTTTGAATGTGATTGGCAAGTTCTGAACACAGCCACATCCCCAATTATAAGAATGTGTGCAGACTTATGCAACCACATTATTAGTTTTTTCCCCCTCTTAAAAGATTTCAGCTTGCTTTTTAAATTGTACAGATTAGGACACATTAAAAGTGGAAAAAGTTGTGAAATTTATTCTTGTCTGTGGATTTATTTATTTATTACATCAAAAAACTTGGCTTCACACTTGAGTGTGTGGACTTTTTATATCCACTGTGTGATTATTTATAAGGTTTGGTTTTGTTGTACCAACATAGCAAACCATATAAACTATGGCAAATAAATAAATAAGAAATAATGCTTCTCATGAATGATGTGGTGTTTTCTCTGCCATTTGTCGAATGTGCCAAGTTCATGGAAATTATTTCCTGGTCTACCCAGTGAAATCAGTGATGAAGACAAATTTGTAAACAGATAGATCATTCAGATGCATTTTGAAAATTACAAAACTTTTTAAAATTGCACTTAATCCATTATCATTTGTTTAATTTGTCATAATTTTTCCTATTTATTTTGTTCATTTATTGCTGTTTTCTGACTTTGAAATTCATACAAACTCCATGTATTGCACTGACCCCAGATCATGTTTCCTGTATGTGATGATAAAGGAATTTATTTTCTTTATTTCTGATGTGTGTGAATCCAGTCTCCTCAGTACAGCTCAGGAAGCTATGACTCAGTAAAGACTGAAGTGAGCATGTGTGCCGAAGACTTGAATACGACACGCACTCAGGTCATGGATGACGATGACGATGATCATGATGATCACGACGACAGTGACAAGATTAATGATACAGAGGGTCTTGACCCGGAGAGACTCAAAGCCTTCAATGTGAGGCATTTTTTTCTGACGTCATTTCTTGATTAAATATTTTTGCAGTTTCTTCCTAGACATTTCACTCTTGTCTTTCTCACATTTAAAAAATATATATTTTTAGCTTTTAGTCAATCACATTTTCTCTCTCGTTTCATTCTTCCCTCTTGAATGTTGATGATTGTTAAGTCGTTAAGAAGCTGGGTTCTGTATTTCTTTTCATTTTGACTTCCTGTTCATTTTTTTTTTCAAAGCGTTGCTCTTTTCTTCTGCATTCTCTTTCCATCTCTTATTTGTTCTCAATTACTCTGATTTACTGCCATTTCCTCTCTCATTCCCAGATGTTTGTACGATTGTTTGTGGATGAGAATCTGGACCGGATGGTGCCCATCTCAAAGCAACCAAAAGAGAAGATCCAGGCCATCATCGAGTCCTGCAGCCGCCAGTTCCCAGAGTTCCAAGAGCGAGCTCGTAAACGCATCCGCACCTACCTCAAATCCTGCAGACGCATGAAGAAAGGAGGCTTTGAGGTATAGACTTATCACAAATATTTGAATATTAAAGCAGTTTTAAAATAAATGATATAAAGAATTTGGAATGTTGAGGTTTCTTTATGAAGCTTTATTGTTAGGCCATTTTTTTTTATCCCTTGTTTTGTGGAGCCACCAATATAATTAATAAATATTATATATAGATTTTTAAAAAATAAAAAATTAAATTGGGAAAAAATTATTTATTTATCCTTGCTGGTCTTAACTTGTCAATTGGGCAATGGATTTAAAAAACTGCATATTTTATTTTTTATTTTCTTTTTTTTTGCACTAAGCCGGTCCTTTCACCGCCTTCTCATGGCATCTATTGTAACTACATCATGTATATCCGTACTTGCCCATCGGAAGTGTCACCACGCCCAACCACTGTTTGAAATCCAGCGATCTGGTCAATACAGGGATTTTTTTGTTGTTGTTGGTTTTTTTACATTTTTGAAAGTAGAGACTTCAGATTTGATTCTACATGCAGACATTCTTTATCCAGTCACTTTTAATACCACTATCAGAGGTGGGGTGAAAGGGGAGGTCTGTGAAAGTATTTTTAGGGCAACCTCCTTTTTGAATGGCATGGAAAACATGACAGTATGTGTCACTGGTCTGTCATTTTAACAGAATATACATAGTATTGTATTCTATCAGCTCTGGACAGACTACTGTATTAATCTTTAAGAATACAAGAAAAGGAAAAAATAAAACTATTTAAAATTTACCCTTTCTTGTTCTGTGTGTTGTTAAAGCTGTCTTGGGTTTACATAACAGAAATCCACCAAACAAGGAATAAAAAAAGAATGGCCTTAACTACTATTTAATATCAGAGCACAGGCGGGGAGATCCAAATTTGTGTTAGTCGTCAATTTTCATCCAAATTTTAAATGAATCCTTGATAGCAGTGCTCTCATCAGATCCATGAAAGGAACTTATTCACTTCCCAGAAATATTAAATAACCATGAAATACAGGGTTATCACTTGGAAATAAAATGGAATCGTCCACAGTGTCTTTCCGAAACCATTTGCTTACTCCTTTAATGACCCCTGCACCTGGCGCCATGATATTAATAATATTAATCTTTTTTTATTTGTCTTGAACTCGCATGCTTACTTCTGTTTTTTAACACTTGATGTCAGACTTTTTTTTTACTTTCTACGAACCGATGTTGAAAGTTTTCGTGCATGCACAAGATCGTTCCTCTGGTCATGTGGTCTTGATATTGTTATAGTTATTATAAACAGACACAGAACCAAAACAAGATGTAAAAGAGGTGAATAAGAGATACTAAGCTTGTAAAGTGTGCTATTTACCATTAAATATTCCCCTATAAACTGCTGTTTGTGAGGTTTAAACATAGGTGGACAGGCATAGAAAATCGGAGAAATTCTGAGGTTTTGAAGTATAAACATATCTAAAGAGCTCTGTTACTATGGAGTAACTAACAAACACCTTTAAGAGCCCTTTATACCTGTTCTGTATGGAAGACTCTGCTGTGGTGTGTATCGTCCTTGGTGTATTGACTCTCCTTTTACTTTTTGCCTTCTGTGTTTCTGCTCAGACACGGCCCACCCCACCACATCTCACCTCCGCCATGGCTGAAAACATCCTAGCAGCTGCCTGTGAGAGTGAGACACGCAATGCTGCCAAGAGAATGCGCCTTGACGTCTACCAGAACCATGTGAGTGTATAGATATATAGATAGATAGAGGACTTTATTAATTCCCTGAGGGAAATTTGAATGTAATAGTGGCAAAGCACACATATAAGGTGCAATTTAAAAAATAATAGTGAATGAATAAATAAATGAATAAATAAATAAATAATATATATATATATATATATATATATATATATATACATACATACATACAAACATACATACACACACACATACTGGGGCAATAGAAATATAAAATAAATAATAATAATAACAATATTGAAGAAACTGAGGTAATATAAGTGGCAGAGGTCCAGAACAAATTTCAAGATGATAACAGAAGTAAAGTACCACTCAATCAATACAGTATATTTAGGGTAGTAAACTATTATAAATAATATAAATAATGTAGGATGGTGTAGTAAAGATAAGACTGAGTACTCTGGATACATATATGTAAGAGTATATAATGAGATAAGAACATAAAATAAAACAGAATAAATTATAATTATTTAATATAAAAATAAATTAGCATAAATAGTAATATAATATTATGGTATGTATGTGTATTTGTGTGAGAAACAGAAATAGAGACACATAGGTGGGATTGTAAAATAAATAGACTCTGATCAGCATATATTTGAAAATGAGCTCGGATTGACAGACTCCCATTCAAGGCTGTGGCCTGGGGGAGGTGGGTTGCGTTGTTCTGATTAGAAGGTGTTAGCGTTCTTTTTGAATAATAAAGTTTCCTGATGTAGAGAAGTACCAACAGATGACTCTACATCAGCATGGGCCTTTCAACATTCGGGATGATTTTACTTAGTAGATGGTGTTTTGCGGCCTATAAATAATAAAATGTTGATTTTTATTTTTAAAAATGAATAATATTATCACCCGCATTGATGTTTCATCACAATTCATTCATGTTTACTTTACAGCTCAAAAAATACATAGGGCACAGTAGTTTTTAGTGAGATAAATAAAAATGCTTTGTGATTTGAACTTTATTACTGGGGAACCTTAATTTACAGGGGGAAAAATACCTATGAAATAAATACAGAAACAAATACATGAAAAAAATATTTATCACAGTGCATGAAATGTGGAACATTTCTCTTTTTCGCTGCTGCCCTCTGTAGGACGAGTCGATTACTGCAGACAAACCTAACTCTCGAGACCCATCCGCTGTGGCCCACTCAGGCTTCTCATTGGCTGCCTCTGCCTACTCCCAGGACCAGCTGTACACCAATGGGGGTCTCAATTACAGTTTCCGTGGTTACGGAGCCCTAGGCAACAGCCTGCAAAGCAGTGCGACAGCACAGAGTAATGGTTAGTAGCTAAGTGGTTTAAAGGCAAAGTATTTTCATCTGAAAGACGTTCCCATCATCCTGTTCTCTCCTCTCACTCTTTTGTTTAAATTTGTTTTCTCTCTCTCTCTCTCTCAGGACCAACTGACTTGAGTATGAAGTCTTTGGGCTCTAGCTCCTCCACCTCTAGCTCTAATAGTCACGGTCAGGGTGGTGGAGGCGGAGGAGCGTCAGCTCAGCTCAGCCCTCCCGAAGTCACGGCAGTGCGGCAACTCATTGCTGGCTATCGCGAGTCTGCCGCCTTCTTGCTCCGTTCAGCCGACGAGCTTGAAAACCTCATTCTACAGCAGAACTGAAACTCCACACATGGTTTCTCTCTCTCTCCTACACACACACACACACACATACACACACACACACACACACACTTATGCACACATACATATGCACCTACATACAACATGATTAGATGTGCACAGAATGCAGCATCCATGAATTGGGATATGCACACAGCACATGAAAATGTATATGTAGCTACATGGCCACAAGGAGATGCACATATGTACTACAAATACACACACACACACACACACACACACACACACATGCACAGAGTCCCTTTTCTTTACAGAGCTACCTACTGCGTTCTTCATGATAGCCTTATTGTCATTATAGTGTCTTTGCTCAATTCCCTTTGCCCTCAATTAGATTTGTAACAGGGCACAACTCTCTACAAGGCTTTGATAACCTTGTGTTCTCTCAATGCCAAAGGCCATGATCTGAGATTGCCTAATCTGTGAGGCTGTGCAGTTACATGACCAACACAGGCTTGACTTTAAAATGATGTCACTGTACAGAGCACAATCCATGATGCAAAAGCCATCCTGTGGCTGACTCCTGAGAAACACTGCAGCACTGGTGGGATTTACAGGACTCCAAACAATCAGATATCGGTACATCCCAGTTTTCTGCGAATGTGACTTGAGCAAACCGATTATACCATTTCCTGTGCATGTTTGGATCATCACCATCCAACAGTCGCTGAACATTATTTTCACAGCTGGAGTGTTTATAGGGTGGGGGATCCGTTGCAGCATAGGTGTGCAGTTGTTGCATCAATGTGTAAATGTAATTTAAAAGAAAGAAAAGGAAGACATAACAGACACACAGTGATAATTTTCCTAAAATTAGTGAACCAAATCTTTTTTATTTCTTGTTCCAGTCTGCTCTCAGGCAGCTATGCGACTAGGACAAACTGGGTTAAATGTCGTGAAAACCAGCCGCACCAAAACAGAGAGCCGAAACCATCCCACTCTGGTTTTTCCCAGCTTGATGCATGGCTACAAAGCCAGTCTGCCCAACATCTGCTGGTTTAGTTCTTAAAATTGAAACCAGAGGTGTATTTTGGGTAATGAGCTATGTGACACTTAGTACAATATGCGGTGGATCGTACCAGATAATCGGTTCAGTAGACCTCTTGAATAGTTACGTTAGTCCATCTGCAATTATTTTAAAAGTTGCATATGAATTAAAAAAAAAAACTACACAACAGATGAGCAGATTGCCTTTCTTTCCAAAAATAAATAAATAAATTGGCTTTACCATACAGTAGCTTTCAGGACAGTTCACCAATTATACTTCCACATTTTGAAGTGAAGAGTTCCCTATCATTCACACTTTTTAAAAATATTCCTCTATTTTGTCGCCACGTTTATCTACAAATTCCCATCCGCTAGTCAGCACTCCACCTCACACAACAGCTATCAGCTTCGTGGAGTGAAGGCTAATGTGCTTCCTCTGAGACATGTAAAGCCAGCAAGCTGCTTCTTTTTAAACCACTGCTGCTCAGGCTGTGTCGCATGACGGTGGAACACTCTTGGAGGAAAGCATTATCTGCTCTCGACCACATACATGAGCTCACAGACCATCACAGTTCAGCAGTCACTGTGATTGATAGGGTATGCACAGTAATGCTGTCTCGTCCACTCTGAGAACATGGTCTGGATTGTTCCCTTGACTCTGGCTCCCAATCTCCTGGTTATTATTATTATTATTATTATTATTATTATTATTATTATGGAATAACAGGGACTGGCTCTGGAAATATTTAAATTAAATTATGGTCCATAAGACTAGTCCTCTGGCTACTCTGGTTTCCTCCTTCCACAGTCCAAAGACATGCACATTAGGCTGACTGGCTCTTCCAAATTGACCGTAGGTGTGAGTGTGATTGGCTGTGTGTGTGTGTGTGTGTGTGTGTGTTGCCCTGCAGCATTCTGGTGAGCTGTTCAGGGTATACCCCGCCCTCACCCAGTCTGATATATAGACACCAGCGTTCCCGTGACCCTAGTCAGATTAAGCGGTTCGTGAGTAAGAGAGAATTTTCTTTACGAACTGCTGCACATACGCATTTGGGGGCGGCCTAACACTCAAAGGGAAAGCGCTATCCGCCCCTTTGTACGAATGAATCTTGTCGGTGCGCCACGCGGGAGCCCGTCCATGAGCACTTAGATTCTAAATTGATTTTGGGGGCTGGATTAGAACCTTCAGTGGCCCAGTCTCAGACCACAGATGCTTAGATGTTTCAAACAGCATATATGGTAGGAAAATTTTAGCCAATGTGTAAGTTGCCATGGAGATCTGTAGTGTACATTATGAACATACCATCAAAGATGAAGCGGGAGAAAATTGTAAGATATCGAATATTTGATTAAAGCTACTGTGGTTGGGGATAAGGTGCAATGCAGATTATAATATTTTAGTGTATTGTCTAAAATTGAACATTGACACCTTTTTATGACGCAGTTCCATCCTTTACATTTATTTATTCTTTCTCATATATTAAAACAAAAAATGCGGGGGGAAAATCTATGATTTGATTTGATGTTGAGTGCTACAGATGTTTAAATTCTGTTGAATGGGCACGTCAGACTGTTGGACATTATGCAAATGAAGCTGCGCTGAGATGCTTAAAACCCCACTCTCAACCCCTCCTCCACACCCCATTGCCTTTGCAACCCTTTATCCTCACCACTGCAATGACTTCTGGGAAATGTGCTTACAGGAAAAGAGTACAGAAAAAAAAAGATGCATTTCCCATGCTGCATTGCAAACAAATTTTGTTATGTTGTGAATGCTGCTCTTGTTTTCTAACCTCATGACTATGTCACTTTCATACTGACGGGGACCAATCAGAATCATCAGAGGGACTTATTTATGTACATATGCATACGTGTTTAAGCGAAGGGACCTAATTATCAGTGAAAATAGGCCAAAGCTTAAAAAAACCTTCATTCTATTTGTCAGAATTGATGTAATGTAAGTCTTACCAGATGTTTTTTTTTAATTGGCTGGACACCTCATTGATTTTCAGAACCATTAGAGTTGTAACACTTGCATATCCCCTATTACTGTCATGGAAATGATGTAGTGCACAAAGCTATTTTACACTCCACACTATAACTCTGAGCTCCCTTTTGCTTGTCTTACGCCCCCATGTTAATTTCAAACAGGTCAGACCTCGCACAAAAAGACACTGCATTTAAAAAAAAAAAAAAGCAAAAGACAATCCTTGAGAAGTTGACTTAAACAGTGTAAAGTTATGTGAGCTGTGTGTCTCAAGCCTTTGAGTGGTATAGCACCCTTCCATGTGTTGTAGCCATAACCACAAAACAACGATGAACCAGAAAACTATTCCTACTGGGGGTTTCAGGTAAGGGGAGCAATGCATTTCCACTAGTTATATCAACCCACTAATTTAAATCTGATGTTTATGTGTATTTTATATTATTTTATGTGTCTACAAGGTTTATAAAGTTTTTTATGTGTGCCCCTAAAGATAAGTGTATCCTCGCATAGAAACAAAATCAAACTCAAATACACAGGAGAATAATCTGATAACGGTTGGACGGGAAACATCATTTAGTTTCACATCAGGTTACATCTTAGATTAAGTTAACCTGAAATATTGTAGCACTTTATGGCTTGGTTGATATAGTAAATCTGGAATCATATCAAAGTAGAACACTGGGGAAACGCTACTGTACTCAGGCCATATGTTATTTTATTTATTTGATGAACATTTATTTAGCACAGAGAAGGCAAAATGTCCTTACTTCTGAACGATGCACTTGTTTTAGTGACACACACACACACACACACACACACACAGTGGACTCAGTATGTCAAAATCCATTGTCAGATGCTGTGAGGAACTATTTGATGAGGGAACCGGTTTGATTTCCCAGGAGTACTTAAAGAAGGAGGAGTGCAAGGTAGACTTGTTCAATCACATAACACAGTGTTGGTACGTCTACTTGCTCTGATTTTTATATATATATCATTTTTGTTATGTTCTGTATCATTTTTGTTCAGTGAAAAGAAATTAGTAATGTATTTATGTTTATATTTGTTCAAGAACAAGGTCCGAGAGCTGTGTAATTCGTCACAAGAAAAAATGCAAGACACGTATATAAACACCAACATGCTCACAAACACACACAGAAAAATTTTAAAAAGTAAAAAAAAAAAATAATACAAATTGGAGGTTTAAAAAAAGGGGGGGGAAAAAAAGAAATGCTATGACGTATTTTTTTATAAGTGCAGCAGAGGTCTGCAGTTAACATGTGGTATCAACCATTGCCTGTGTTCTTTTCATTTGTGGTGCTTTGTAAGATTATTGTTATTGTTCTTACTATGATTATTGTATTTGATTTGTTTTTACTCCTGTACCTGCCTGGAAACTTTAGGCTGAAGCCTGGTTTCTCTTTGTATACCAATGTGAAGCTTTGTATTATTTCTTTCTGGTTCTGACTCAGTGGAAGTGTGTGATGTTTACATGTACAGAGGATTAGATTCTTTTCCTTGTTGTGTTATTTTTTTCTTTTCTTTACTTTTTTAACTTATTTATTTTATTTTTTTTTGAAAACCCGCATATCCAGAAGTTTGTGACTTCAAGTTGTTTCCTTAATTTTGTGCATGGAGGGGCAATGTTATTTTAGAAAGTTATAGAGACTTGGTTAAACCACTGTTAAGGTCCTTGCACACTTACAATGCATAAAGTAAATATTTGTGACTGTTGTTCGTCCACAGTGGTTCATGTTAGTGTTGCAAGTCATGAGAAAACTTATCGTGCTTTTATTCTTCAGACTTGAGTCTAGTACAACTGTTATATAAGCCTGTTTTCATTTGCAGGTGTGTGTTACCTCTCTGTTAAACACTGTTCTGTTTTTGCACTTGAAGTGTGTTACTTCCTCAGCATTAGTTCAGAATGAATCAGGGTTGGGATCCATGTGCAAGGGCCTTGAGAGGCGACAATTCAGTCACTGATTGTGGACGAAGGTGCAGGATCAGAAAAAAAAGCAGAGAGAGAGAGAGAGAGAGAGAGAGAGCTTCTTATCAGCTCAAAGTGCAACGCCAGATGTTCTCCCCATAATGGACCTGATGGTTACTGAGCTTCAAATAATTTTTTATTACTAATTTCACAAAGACTTGAAATAAATATTTTACAAGGAAATCCAGTAATGTCGGGGAAAGCGTAACCTCCCTCAAACTGGTCTAGTTAACTAAAGATTTCAAATGTGATTAAGGCCTGATCTTTTTGAATTTGCACTTTGACCTTTTGTAGAAGCTTCTCAGTGATTTTAAAAGCCATTCCCCTCATGTTGTTTGCCCATATGGGAAACATAGGAACCTCAGGAACTGTCGAATCTCTGAGTTTTTGTTTGTTTGTTTGTTTTGTTTTGTTTTGTTTTGTTTTTAATCCAGGCCAATATGTCCTGACTGACCAGTCCTCACGCTCTCTCTCAGCTACCACATCATTTATATCGAATTTGCTATATATCCTTTTTATATTTATTATTGTGATTTAAAAGTGAATCTTCTTTTCAGTACATGTGGCTGAATATTTTACTTCTTTAGAAAAGTGTTGATAAATATAAATATATATCTGAATATATGTGAAGCAACTAAAAGATGGAAAACATGGCAGGCAATTCCATTTATGTTTGTTTCATGCAAAAAAAAACACCAAAAAAAACAAAAAAAAACAATAGAGGTTAAAAAAAAAAAAAAACGACCTGGGTGAGAGAAGTTCCCACCTTTTACATATCACTTTGATGAGCGGCTCATTATTGTCCGAAAAATGACTCTTTTTACATTTTCAATGTGGTGTCGATGTTACAGTCTGAAAAACTGTGGGGTTTTCCACCTGCTGCAGAGTTGCTCGTTCCTTTTCTCCTGAGGTGTGTGTCACTGAGTTGCTGAATAAAACAGTGAGCTGCATCTTGGTTTTGACTGATTATTTCAACATATTTGCAACACAAGCCAACAGTTAACTGAATGAAAATGAAAAACATTACATTTAGTCTCTGTTTTGGGTCATTCTGTGTCAACTCAACAAAGGATCCCCAGGTCACCCCCTCAAAATTAGCTGAATTTCTTTGTACATGGTTCTGGGTACGAATCTCCTGGCTTCCTGGTGCCTCTCTATGTGGGGTTTGCATTTTTTTTTGTGCTTGTGCAGGTTTCCACTGGGTACTCTGGTTTCCTCCTACAGTCCTTCTACAGATATGCATATTCGTTAAACTGACTACTCTAAGCTGCCCATATGTGTGAATGAATGTGAGGGTCTGTCTCTATATTACCCCTGCAATAGACTGGCGACCTGTACAGGATATTCCCTGCCTTCCCTGAATTAGCTGGGACCCAGGTTCCCCTTAGCCCTGACATTTAAGATATACTGTATATAATGAGGACATATGTGCTAACCACTACCTCACCATGCCGCCGACAGAAGAATTATTATTAAGCAGGCTATTTCATTCCCCAGTGATGCAAGATGCTCATTCCTTGTCAATCACTAGTTAAAGATTGACTTTATCTGATGGGCATGTGCAATGTTCTCTTTTTTTTGGTTGGTATTTTTGGATACTAAATTACTTTGAGACCCAGAAATTGCTTTTGGCACCAGGTAATGGGGCCGCTGTGTTCCTGTGCATTCGCTGGTAAAGGATCTGCTGGTCAGCTCATTACAACAGCAAACTACTGTGACCAGTGCATTTTATCAGCTATATAATTCAACAATAACTGCCTGCTGGTGTTTAAAGTGTTTTCCTTTGGTCCTATATGCTCATCTAAATATCTCTGTATGTAATCATCCTTTAATAGCTTAAAATAAAAAGGGCGGCAAGGTGGCATAGTTGTTAGCGCATCCACCTTGCAGCAAGAAGGTCCTAGGTTGGGTGTCTCTGCATGAAGTTTGCATGTTCTCCCTGTGTTTGCGTGGGTTTTCTCTGGGTTACTCCGGTTTCCTCCCACAGTTCAAAGACATGCACATTAGACCAATTGTCTGTTCCATATTGGCCCTAGGTGTGAGTGTGAATGGTTGTGTTTCTAGACCCTGCGTGGTCTGGTGAGGTGTTCAGGGTGTACCCCGCCTTCACCCAGTGTTGGCTGTGATGGGCCTCCCCGTGACCCTAATAGGATTAAGCAGTTCAGCAAATGAGTAAGTGAGTGGGTGAATAAGCCACATGGTAACTTGGGATAGAACAAGAACTTGGTTAGAGAGAATATAAATCACAATACGGGTAAAATTATTGTGCATGCCTGTGTAGGTTTACGACATGTATGCTATTTTACAAATTACATTATTATACAACCAACACCTCCGCCCACCTTCCCCCGCCTTTCATATGAGCATTTTTTAAACATCTGTGTTTATATTACAGCTTTAATAATTCATTTATGGATGATGCCATACAGAAACCTGCAGCAATGTACCACAGTGTTTATATACTGTTAGTAGTATATAAATAGTAATATAAATTATTATATTTTATTATATATATATATATATATATATATATATATATATGCATTTCCCAAAATAATAATAAGTACTCAGTATTTATCACTAGATACTAATCTGCTGAACTGCTATATGCTACAACTACCATCCACCAGAGAGCAGCAGTGTTCCACAAAATCAACACAGTCTGAATACAAACTAAAAACCAGCTACCAGCTTAAATACATGGCTGGAAACCAGTATAAAAAAAACAATTAGAACTGAGTGAGATATCCTGACAAGTGCTTAGATGTAAGTAATGGAGGGAGGTTTATATTTTCTTTCTTTCTTTTATTTATTTTTTTCTAAGGAAAGTGCAGGAATGTGTTATTAAATTATATCTGTAAGTTCTCTCACTCTGAATCACTCACTCAGTCATTTGGTGTGTCAGGACCTGGAAATGAGATTTTCATGTAGGCTGTGCTGTCCAACAAAAACAGTATGGGATTGCAGTAACAGACAGTATTTGTTAATTGTGTTCACTAATGTACTGAATTTCACCAAGTCTGACGAATGCAGATATATAGAAACATTTCTGTGGCCCCATGCATGAACCTGATAACCCACTGATCATCAAAAATGAGAAATCTGACTCTGAATACAATAATCTATACATTTCTTATCAGTCAAACAGACATGGATTTTAGGATTACAATGTCTCCTATTAATGATAAAATTACACTGAGGCAATTTTATACTAAGAAAACGTACAGATTACAATTTTTGGGAACATGTGGGTTATCAGGTTCATGCATGGCCCCACAGATTTCATTTGCACATTTTAGGGAAATGTGAGAGGAGGTCCAGCTTATAAGCAGTCTCTGTTAGATTTCTATTTCTTACATGCTGTAAGAAGCAGTATAAAGCGTTGAAACTTATTGCAGGATTACAGGTTGTGGCACATGACTTAGCTATCAGGGGAGGAAAGACTGTGAAGTTTTTCTGAACACAGGCCTTGTGTAGACTCGGGGGATTAAGCAAGGTATGCACTAAACCTATTATATCAAAATGTGGTAATAAAAAAAACGCCAGAGAGTAAACGCCCCTACCATTATTATTATTGTTGTTGTTGTCGTCATTGTTATTATTATTATTATTATTATAACCACAACTCCTGCTATTAATTAATTTATTTTTTATTAAATGGTGTGCACCTCATCCAATACTTAAGGGACTGCTAGACAACAGCAAGTGCATTTTCTCACTCACTCACTCACTCATTTGCCGAATCGCTTAATCCCATTAAGGTCACAGGGAGGCTGGAGCTCAGCCAATACTGGGTGAAGGCGGGGTACACCCTGATCAGCTCGCCAGACTGCAGGGCAATACAGACACACACACACACACACACACACACACACACTCACACTCACTTATAGGGTCAATTTGGAACAGCCAGTTAGCCTAATGGGCTTGTCTTTGGGCAGTCGGAGGAAACCAGAGCACCCGAAGGAAACTCACACAATCACGGGGAGAACATGTAAACTCCACACAGAAACGGCTTAGGGAAGGGTTTTGAGGTGTATATCAATAAACACATCCTGTCACTGGTTCACTAGGTCGTACAGATTAAGATGAACTTTTAATTAACTATCCTGGGGAGGTAATATAAAAAAACAAAAAGGTGTAAGAAAGTCGCTATCTGTATATGTCATTTGCTGAAACACTTGATCCTGCAGTGATGAAACATGAGTTGCAGCTGTTATTCCATCAGACTGAAAAATATTGAGAAGCAGATGGAGATAAGCTCTAATGATGTGTATCTTTTTTTTTTTTTGCACAAATTGTAAAAGGGAAATGCCAAAATGCTATTATTACATGAACATATGGTTTGGAACCACATTCAATTCAGATTTTACATAAAATACTGGATATTTTCTATCACTAATAGTCATGTTACCAATAGATTGAAGACAAAATGAAGCCCATCACTCACACGGCCTGCAGCACATCAATACAACACAACCAGCTGACAGATAAGGACACACAGATGAGCTGGGACAGCTTGAACCACCTGGAAAACATTTTGGGTGAATGAGTTTGCACACCAAGACCTTCCAATACAGTCTGATAGTAATATGAGTCAGTAACTGTAATAAATATAAATTATTGCCATAAACCCAACTTTCCATGGAATCCTCTCAGCTGATTAGTTTCCCTTCCAACTGCCTAGAGAACTCTGGACAGATAGAGGATATCTCCTGTTTGCCTCTCACTGATCATTTGTCATCTGCAGAGTAAATGGCTGAATATCGCAGGCTCATGACATCATTTTTTTATTACAGTAGAGAATAACATGTATTACACTTACCGTATTACTCAGCCGTTTACTGTATTTAATACACTGTGTGCACAATTATTAGGCAAGTGATTATTTTGACTATATCATCATGTTATCCATAATTTCCAACTCTATGCGGTATAAACTTGAATGCTAATTGGATTTAATTCATATCAGGTGATGTGTATTTGTGTAACGAGGGAGGGTGTGGCCTAAGGAGATCAACACCCTATATCAAGGTGTGCA
>JAQMYF010000015.1:15978443-15996086 GCA_030014195.1 Neosilurus mollespiculum
TATATGTATTTAGCTCGACTTCGACGTAGCAAGCAAGGTTCGACGGAAAATCGACTCAAGATCTTATATATATATATATATATATATATATATATATGGGGAACACGATGGTGTAGTGCTTAGCACATCCACCTCACAGCAAGAAGGGTTCGAGTCCCAGGCTTGGCTGTTTCTGTGTGATGTTTGTATGTTCTCACCGTGAGTTTCCTCTGGGTACTCTGGTTTCCTTCAGTCAAAAGACATGCACATTAGGCTAATTGGCTGTTCCAGATTGCCCCAGGTGTGGATGTGAGTGTGAATGGTTGTGTGTGTTTTGCCCTGCGATGGTCTGTTTAGGGTGTACCCCGCCTTCACCCAGTGTCAAAGACACACAACCCCAAAAGCACTGTGTGCTTGCAAGGAGAAGTTAGCCTCTGAAGAGCACGCCGCATTATGTATTCTAAGGCCTCCGTTTTCAAATTCACGACCAGAAATTATCTTATAGTGTGTCAATTTTTCTATGCAAATCAGAATAAAAATGTAAAAAAAAAAAAAGGCATACATATTTCTATTTTCGTTTTTTAACCGATTTATCCTTTATTAGGGTCATTCACAGTGATGCTGGATGTCATCTCAGCTGACACCAGACGTAAGTGGGGTGCTCCCTGACCATCGCAGGGCCAACAGAGAAACACAACTGTTCACCCTCGTTCTAAAAGCCCTTTTTGTTTTAACCTAAAAACTTAGTGTCCAATGTGTAGTGTACTGGTTAGTGCGTCGGACTCACGGCAAGAAGGCCCTGGGTTTGTGTCCCGGCTCAACGAGGTCATTTCGGCATGAAGTTTGCATGTTCTCCGTGTTTGTGTTGGTACACAGTCCAAACATGTGCCTATTAGGCTAATTGGTTGTTTCAAATTGCCCCTAGGTGTGAGTTGTTGTATGTGTGTTGACCCTGCGATGGTCTGGTGGGCTGTTCAGGGTGTACCCTGCCTTCACTCAGTGTGGGCTAGGATAGGCTCCAGCCTCCTTGCGACCCTATTATGATTAAGCGGTTTGAAAAATGAGTGGGTGAGTGACGTGAGTGAGTGAAGTTAGTGTAAGCACTGAATTAAATTTTTAAGTTGACGGCACATGAGAAGACAAGTTCGACTTAGCTCAACTCGCATTATTTCATTCAATCAACTTAAAATATTAATGCAGCCCTGACACTAACTTTTTTAACTTAAAACAAAAAGTCTTTGTGTGCCTTTGGACTATGGGAGAAAACCGGAGCACCCACAGGAAAACCACACAAACTCGACACAGAAACTCACCCAAGTGTGTGTGTTCACTGTTTACTTGTGTGTGTGTTCACTTTGGAGAGCCAAAATTTCCCTTGCGGGATTAATACAGTAAATCAAAAATAAAAAATCAAAATACAGTTTGTCCCAGATGCTGTAAAGGCCTACACTGTGTGATTTTCCCCTAAGCTTTCCAGCGTCAGTCAGCCAATTAATTAGAGCAATTTGCTATCCTTGACTAGCCAACATGAGGGGCCACCAAAAAGGATCAGCAGGTCCTAAGCTAACTCTTGCTTTATTATCTTAGTGCTTGTAGAATTATATCTATAGGTGCTCTCTTAACAGTGTGATGTCTTACTCAGACTGCAGATGAAAGTTCAGAGCTATAGTGGTTGGTCTCACAGCAACTGGGAGAAACATGCTACATATCTGGCTAACGGTTTGCTGATCACTGAATGGCCACACTCCAAAATCCAGTGGAAATATGTCGTTAAAGAAACACAGATATTTGGCCATGTATTTAATACAATTACCAGTGAAGCTTCCAGAGAAAGGTTGTTTCACTTTCAAGATGTGGATGTAATTTTACTCGACCCACTTAATAAAGCAGCAGTTGGTTTTGGATGTCGTGTTCTGGTGCAGAAGGATTACAGAGCAGTTCCTCCAAAAATAGTCAGTACCCCTAATTACGTGAGCGACTGACACTCAGAACACTCTTGCATTACTGAGAACATGAGATTTGAAATGGGTGTGTTGGGATGTGTACCACTGTACTCTTTCATCTTGCTTGCTGCTGCATTATTACAGTATAACCGCGACAAAACAGATAAAGCTCATCGTACAAGAAGAAAGGTGATTCCCAAACCACTTCCATTTGTTCTATTCTGTTGTTACTGCTTAATAGTGTGACGGCTCAGTGGATAAGGGTTACTGATCAGAAGGTTGGTGGTTCATGCCCCAGTACCACCGAGCTGCCACTGTCAGGCACTTGAGCAATGCCCTTAACTGCTCCATTGTATAAATTATATAAAAGTGTAAGTCACTCTAGATAAGGGCTTCTGCCAAATGTAAATACAATATTTTTTATTTATTATTCATTCATTTTCTGAAGTGCTTAATCCTAATTAGGGTCGCGGGGAGGCTGGCACCCATCTCAGCCAACTCTGGGTGAGGGCAGAGTACACCCTGGACAGCTTACCAGGCCATCACAGTATTTTTATTTGTCTTGTTTAAAATTTATTATGTAGTTCATTACTATAGGATATCATCTTCCTCACTCTCTCATTTGCCGAACCACTTAAACCTACTATTAGGGTCGTGGAGATGGTGGAGCCTATCTCATCTGACACTGGGTGAAGGTGGGGTACACCGTGAACAGCTCACCAGACCATCACAGGGCCAGCACACACAACCATTCACACACTCACACCTAGGGCCAACAGCCAACAGTTTGGAACAGCCAATTAGCCTAATGTGCATGTCTTTGGACTGTGGAAGGAAACTGGAGTGCCCGGAGGAAACCCATACAAGCACAGAGAGAACATGCAAACTCCAAACAGAAACACTCTGAGTTCAGGACTCGAACCCAGGACCTTCTTGGTGTGAGGTGGACGTGCTCACTCACCTTCACACCACCATGCCCCACTATACTATAATATTCTTTCTGTCTCGGTTTTCCAGTTGAATTTGTGATATTATTTTGTAAGGTCATATCAAAGGACAAAATACCCCTGTGCAAGGTTACATTTGTTTAAAAGTCCATAATTAAGCCCACCTGTTCCATCCTATTGTCCAAAATGTTTCCATTTATTCGTCTTCAGATCGGGTTTAAAAAAATGCCTCTTTTTCTGTCAAAAAAAATACGAATGATCCCAAAAAGGCACTCTCACACTCTCCCGTTGAACCAAAAAATAACATCAAGCAATATAGGCAAAGACACCAGACTAACATATATTCATATCAATCATTTCCATTCACTGGTTTATTAATAAAATCTTTTTTTTTTTTCTTTTTTTTTTTTTTATTGCGACCCCTAGACATCACATATATGTTAAGACATTGCATATGTTATATTACATGAAAGTGGGGGCAGCCATGGCCTGATGGTTAGAGAAGTGGGTTTGGGACCAAAAGGTTGCTGGTTTGATTCCTGAATCAGCAGTGGGAGTGAGCAGCACCTTCCCTTCCTCCACCTTCATGGCTAGAGTTCCCTTGAGCAAGGCACCTATCCCCCAACTTCTCTGTGGGTGCTGCAATGTGGCAGCCCACTGCTCCGAGTGTGTGCTCTCTGTTTTCGTGTGTGTGCTCACTTTGGATGGGTTAAATGCAGAGCCCAATTTCACTTGTGGGATTAATAAAGTATATCAAAAAATAATAATAATAATAATAAAAAATTATGATGTTAGAAAACATGGGATTTGACAGTTTTGGTCAAAAATCAATGGTACTGTTATTATTGGGATAACCTGGAAAATCCAATCATGTTTGAAATTTTAATCCCTGAGTCACTAGTATGAAACAGATTGGCATATTGTTACTCTTGAACAAGTGGATAATGCTTTTAATAGGAGGCCAGGATTTTCCCCTTGAGTTAGCCTGATACACTTTCACCCACTTTCCTGCTGTTGTCTGTCCATCAAGATTCATGTCATGTATAATATAAAAATCTGTTGCCGCTCTGTAAACCTGTCAGCTGTTGACAGAATCAAGCTCATGGTAGTATGTCATGGTTTGTGTGTATATGTGTATACCATGAAAGTGCATGCTAAGAAAAGGCATGCATGTATGGAATCTGTGTCAACCCTCCCTTCTGCGCAACCCCCACCCAGGTCTTTCACTCATTATTTATATTAAGAGCAGCTGCACAAACTTGATGCTTCACTATATATATTTACTGTGTCTTCCATGGAGGCCAGTGGAGGACAATTCAGCCATGTTTCTATAGTTAGACTTCAAATTCAGTCATAACTAGACTTAATTTCACATATGGATATAAATCAGCAGCATTTTAGTATTTAGAGTTTTAGAGAAGGTGTTTTAAAATAACCACGTCCTATCACCAAATCAAACACATCACAGCATTACTCAAGGTCATTAAACATGGCTTGCCAGAGTCAGTTCACCTTTGTACACAGTAACCTTGTAGTCTGGAACTAAAAGTACTCCCAGGTATTCCGGATGTGTGGCGTTTATATATCTGTTACTAGCCTGTAGCCGGCTCATATTCATTGAGAAAGGATGAACTGACCAGAGAAAGATGAATACACAGTAACACACACCATGAATTTGAAACTGGGATTCTTGAAGTTTTGCATTTACATTTTTGAAAATCTAAGATGCAATTAATAAAATTAACAACAATAAGGAAGCACAGGATTCAGGTTTGTCTACAATCTCATGTATAAAATTGGGCCTAAAAAATTAAAACGTTGTGCTTAGCACATCTGCCTCACAGAAAGAAGGTCCTGGGTTCGAGTCCCAGGCTTGGGTTTTCTGTGTGGAGTTTGCAAGTTCTTCCTGTGTTTGCATGGGTTCCCTCCGGGTACTCCGGTTTCTTCCTTAAGACCAAAGACATGCACATTAGGCTAATCGGCTGTTCCAAATTGACCTGAGGTGTGAGTATGAATGGCTGTGTGTGGTCTGGCGAACTGTTCAGGGTGTTACCCTGCCTTCACCCAGTGTTGACCCTAGTAGGATTAAGTGGTTTGGCAAATGGGTGAAAGAATGAGGAAATGAAAACTCATTAGAATTAAGCATTCATTTACAGAATTTATATGTGTGGCCTGGAAAAAAAAACCTGCTAAATATTCCTGCAGCTAAATTTTGGAGAACAGCCTGTAACATCGGTTTATAAAAGATATAAAGCAAATTTGTATATTTTATGTTTTTGTGGGCAGCATGGTGTTGTAGTGATTAGGACGTCCACCTCACAGCAAAAAGGGCCTGGTTTCAAGTCCTGGGCTCGGTGAAAGCGTTTCTGTGTGGAGTTCTGCCCATACTCTGGTTTCCTCACACATTCCAAAGACATGCACATTAGACTTGTTCCAAATTGCCCCTAGGTCTGAATGGTTGTGTGTTTTGGCCCTGTGATGGACTGGTGAGATGTTCAGGGTGCTCACTTAATGTCAAAACCAGAAAGCACTATAAGAAACAAAGGACAAAAAAGGGGAAATTAATGATGTAGTCATCAGTAATAAAAAAGATAAATGATAAAGCTTCTGTTTGTTAAATGATATGACTGACATGTACCTCAACTGATAAGACTAGAATGACTGGAGGTTTTCGGATGGATGTGTTTTCCTGACCTGACACCATATGCCTTAAGGAGATGTCAGTCCTGATCCTATTTTTCCAAACAGGTGCTGTTATATAAGAAGCATTAGCCGTGGACGTCCCTTCTTAGCAAACTTATTTTAATCACCATGAAGCCTGCTTAATCCTGACCTCTCTGTTCATAGACAGGGTTAAAGTGCTCGGAAACAGAAATATATAGCTGTAAGGAATTGTAGGTTTAAACTTTGAAATGAGGAGGGAGGAAAAACACTGTTTGTTGAAATCAATACTTGGACACATTTCCAACCATTATCTGACCCACTTATGCATCAGGGCTGTGGGTAAACTGGGGTCAATCCCAGCTGACTTTGGGTGAGAGGCAGGGCTACACCCTGAAAAAAGACGCTTGTCTATTGCAGGTCAAACACAGACACACATAACTATTCACAGTCTCATTCACACCTATGGGCAATGTTTTAATGTTCTGGATATGAAAGTCTGTCTACCTACATGAGATAGCTTGTGTGCTATTCTTTATGAGTCTGAGCAGTGATGTATGAGCCTCTATTTTTTGGGGTTCAGGTTTAAAAAAAAAAAAAAAAGATTTTTTTTTTTGTATTGCTGCCAGTCCTCATGCAAGTCAGCTATACATAACAGCCAGTCAGCATCAACTCAGTGACGTAGCAGCCTTATTGGGTTTCCTATGGCACGGACATAGGACAACCCTCCAAACCATGTTCCATGCCTATGATGCTCCACTGAGTCACTGTGTATGTTTGAGGTCTTCAATTGTTGGAATTTGTCTACTCTACATATCTAGTTTCTTGATAAATAACAATAATGTCTCCTGTAATATGCACCAATCATTACTTCTTCTGTATTCACTGATACTTTCCTGCCTTCCTCATCAATATTTTGAGAGTTTGTTGTGAACTCTTGCAAGGTGTACCTATCAATGAAGGATTCATTGTCGTTCCATGAATTTCCACCTGAAACCAGTAGTAGTGACATAGATGTATAGGTCCTTTGCTATGGCTCTGCGGCTTTGAATGCTGTGTAATAATGTTGGTCCTGAACTATATGTTCACCATGATTTCTACTTTTTGCATTAAATCTTTGTACCCATTGACAATGGGCCTCATTCACCAACCGTTCTTATGAAGAAATTTGTTCTTAAATCTCACTTATGCACTTTACATGAAGTGGTATTCACCAAAGTTTCCTGAACTGTGATTTGATCTTAGCTACAAACAGAATCAACGAACAGAGATCTCTTACGCAGGTATTGGTGCGGAAGTGATGTGAAATCACTACTCTTTTCTTTTAGTTTTCTTTACATTTTCAGATTCAGAGACTGAAATACACACACCATATATATATATATATATATATATATATATATATATATATAAAACTTTTTAAACATCCTTCCATCTGTTTTCATTTTCTAAGCTGCTTAAATCTAAATCTAATTAGGGTCACGGGGAGGCTGGTGCCCATCAGGACTAACACACACAACCATTTACACTTACACTCACACCTAGGGGTAATTTGGAACAGCCAAATAGCCTACTGTGCATGTTTTTGGACTGTGGGAGGAAACCACAGTACCCAGAGGAAACCCACGCAAGCACGGGGAGAACATGCAAACTCCACACAGAAACCTGGGAATCGAACCTTCTTGCTGTGAGGCAGATGTGCTAACCAGTACACTGGTTTAAAAAATTACAAATAAAGGAGTATATACATTTATTTCAGTCTCTGACAATATTATGAAACAGAAAAGTTGAAGAACATTAACAAAGAGGGGAGATAGTAACGATTCTGCAACATCACCTCGGGACTGATATGTAGGTAAGAGTGCTGTTCATAGATTCTGTTTATAGCTAAGAACAAATCTCAGTTAAAAAAAATACTGGTGAAAGCCATTAAAACTGTAAGTAAAATTTAAGATGAAATGAATTTCTTTGTAAGAACAGTATGTGTGTATGAGGCCCACTGTGTGTAGATTTGAAGCAGGTACGTGTACATTTACATTTATAGCATTTGGCAGACAAACTTATCCAGAGTGTCTTACATTCATAATTTTTTTATACAACTGAGCAATTGAGGGTTAAGGGCCTTGCTCAAGGACCCCACAGTGGTACCTTGGCTCACACTGAGCCCTGTACTGCACGCATATTAAATTTCGAAACAACAGCGGTTCCCCTGACTGGATATGAATACAAAGGGAAATTTCAAATGGCTTATATTTGTGTTATATACAGACTGTTCCTGTGCAGAGCTTGCCCTGCGATGGATTGGCAAGCTGTTCAGGGTGCTCTCTGTCTTCGCCCAAAGTCGGCTGAGGTAGGCTCCAGCCTCCAGATGCAGATGTAGAAGGATTAATCAACTCAGCAAATAAATGAATGAATAAATATTGCATTTTAGTCTATACTGTGTGAATGGCATGATCTGATTGGTTCACTATCCGGGGATAATTACCAATTATGCACCAAAGTTTCCGAATTATGCACTGAAGCATAATTGTTTTAGTATATACTAGACTGGAACAGAAGCAGAAAAAGAACATTAAAACATTAATGGATTTGTATGGTTTACTTTTTATATAATTGAATCATAACAGATGCAGGTAAGCTCAAGTACATGTGCAGTAATTAAGACAATTGGACTTATCTGATTTTGCAAATAATCTCTTCACATTATCCACCCTACAAACTTCTGGGGCCGGTGGTGGAGTGGATAGGGTGCTGGGTTTCTGAGATGAAACCACAGTAGATCCCCACCATGCAAAGACCCCTGGGCAAGTTCTTGACAACAAGTGTGCCTCTGTCAACCCAGCAGTATAAATGGGTACCAGTAAAAACACTGGAAAGGTAACCTCTCCCTACAGGAGTTGAACTACTAGTCGCTTCACGCTATAGAAATGGGAATATAATCCGGCTCTGGTGAGCCACTAGGCAAGGGTGCTAAAAGTTTAACAGATTTAGCTACCCCACAAACTTGGAATCAATTAATCCATTAAAAATGTCATCAATTGAAAATGTTTTAAATAAACCATACATTTTTTTATTTTGTTTGCTTTCTGTTCCTGTGTAGCATACAAAAACAATATTTTTTTTTATATGTTGTAGTGCAGTATATACTAAAATAATTATTGTTATATATTAATAGATTTTGTTAGAATTGTTATATAGGAAGATCTTCTTTGCAAACAATAATTGTTTGAGGTGTTTGCCTTGGTTTTTCTTTTAAATGTTATTGAGACATTCAATTAAACCTCTTAGTTACAGATATTCTTGCTGTAGCTGATTATACAAACAAAACCATGTGCTGTAAATTCTTATATAAGTCCAGTAGAATATAACAAATTTCTTCATTTGTAAATGAGCCACAGAAAACATAAAAGTAATAGGCTGTAGTCATTTATTCATATGTCACACAATAACAAAGTCGTAAAAAGGTATTAGTTTTTAATTAAAAATATTTTGGTCATCAATCAAAGAAAGCAGCCTGAGCAACATAAAAGGTACTGTAGTTTATTTTCCACTAACAAGTCAAAGAAAGAAGGTGTGTTTACCCATGGATCTGGATGGGTGCATGAAAGTGGTTTTAAAATCAGTGGACGGATGAATTGTGCGTTTATGAGGGAGGTGGTGTGCTGGGCTCGGGATTTCCATGCTCGTTGCTCTCACTCTGCTGCCTCTGCAGCACCATTTCCTTGGCAATGCAGGTCACCTGGCCATTAGTTACCGTGTAAGTCCCAGACCTGCCACAGAAACAACAAAGACCCCCCAAAGTAAAAAAGTAGTAAAGATGGGGAAGGGATCCATGTCTTTTTTCGAATTTATCTTTAACTCTGAAGTGCTCTTAGACTTACTTGGGCTGGGTGTCATGACCATTAGGTGTACCCTGCTTCCCAAAGAAAAAACTGGCCCACCAGTGGCCTGAGTCTTGCCTGGGTAGACCTGGGAATAAATGGTGCTAATTAGGATATGATGCTTATGCAAGAGCTCTTCTGCAGTTGGAAAAACTTTGGAATTGAACAACTAATATTATACTCAGAAAACCAATATACTTTGCTATTGTTGGTACCTGGGTGGTGTGGAATAACTTCCCCAGTATAATCCGAACTGCCACAGGAACTATTGCTGGACGTAGATCCTATGCGCCCTGAAACATTTACATTTACAACATTTAATTAGAAAGAAAAAGTAGATAAAAAAGCAAAATGGCAATATTAATGACAACTGATTTGCAAGGAGTGGCTCTCACTTCGGTAGTAGTCATGGGTAGCAACAAGAGAACCGCTGGATGGAATTGCTGCCATTTCCGTGGACTGTTCTGTGCTCACTGAGTAAAAAATGTAAACCCTGTAATCGCTGAAATAAATCAGAGACGACACACGGGTTAATGCTTATTCTACAGAGGCTGAATGACAGCACTTGTCCCAAAAATTCAACATAGATCAGACATATCCATCAGAGACTATCCAAAAAAAGCCTGCAGTAGTTTCAGTATATCCTTTGAAGAACTGCAAACATTGCATTGTGGGTAAAACTGGCTGGTGTGGTGATTTATTTAAGTGACTGGAATATTCCCTAATTTAAATCTACAATCTTAATAAGACCTAGGAATTACTAAAGGAATATATCTGAGAGTATCTCCAGAAACATAACAATCGCAGGAACATGTTCTCAAACACAACGGAACGTTCTCAAATGCTGGTTACATGTCCCGACAGCTGTTGGCAGTAGAAGTGGATTTCCCCAGCCAGCTTTCCACAGGGTTATACAAGATGTGACGGGGATGGGCTCAGTGTGTCTGTGCACGCTTGTAAAAACACAGTCACAGATATAACGGAATTTCCATTCTGGACATGCTATAATTCTAGGACTCTGGACAAATATTAATTACAACAAATATTAATTACCACTAATAACACTGTGTACAGTAATTTTTCCAGACTGACTTCACTGACTTGTTTTGTAAACAACCTATGAAAATGTTGGGGTTTTTTTTTATATAAATTTGTACAGAAAGCCATTTATATACATGATCTAAACGTCATATAACTAGTTAGCCACTCGGTAACGATGCACTCACACGACATCGATCATGATCCCCATTTGAGCCAATAATGTTCTGATGTTTTAGCCAATTCTGTTCCAATGGATTCCGATGTTTCTTCCGATGTTATTATGATCTCCTGATGAAGCTTCCAATTTTTATACTAACGGTACACCAATCACTACCGATATTCTCCGACGGTCACTCACAAAACACCAGTCATGATCCTGATTTGAGCCAACCATACTCTGATGTATACCGATGTTATTCTGATGTTTTGCCCAATGTTATTACGATTTATACCCATGTCACTCCAATTTGTTCCGATGTTCACCCGGTGTTGCTTCCATTTCCCCCCGAATTTTATACTAAAGATATGATCGGGGCAATATCGGTTATCGTAAGATTGCACCTCAACTACAATTTTTTTTTTTTTTTATTTGCCTGTGTACCCTTATATCTCACTCTAGCTAATCCTCCTAGGTATACAAATAGTTTTTGTTTTGTTTTTTTTGTTATCCAAAGCTTAAAGAAACTGTCAGCCAGGAAGGTGCAAGAAATAGTTAAAGTTGTCCAGAGAAAACAGGCCATTATGAAACTTACCCCTGTATCACAACAACCTGGTGGTAAACGAGGAAATGTGTCTTGATGTTGTTTGTTGGATGGTCTTCATATTACGAGTAAACTCTGTAATAATAACAGATAAACATATTTCAGGCTGTAGATCACTGTTTATGTACAAACGTTAAGTTGAGCCACAACACAGTAAACAACCTGAAGTAAACACGAGCCAACAGGAAGATAAACAGGTATAAACACAATAAAAAAGCAGTTTTCATACCGTTAATATCCGAGTCTGGTGATGTGAAATGGTGAAGCAAACACTAAGCTTCGGAACCCATTCGTGTTTTGTTGTTGTTGTTTTTGTTGTTTTGGGGGGGAATAAACCCGACTACGTTTTTGTAATCATATCACTGAAGCGTCGACGAAGCTGTATCACTCAGCTTTTATTACTGAAACACGTCACTCATAGGCTCCTCCCCGGGGGCGGGGTTTGTTCCAACAGGGCGCTGACGCGCGCTTTGTGTCTGTGCACGCAGCCAGCGCGTGCACACGCAGCCAGCGCGTGCACACGCAGCCAGCGCGTGCACACGCAGCCAGCGCGTGCACACGCAGCCATCGACACCGGTATCCGTGACGGGAATTCGGGGTTTACAGAGCAATAAGATCAATTTACCAGTAAGAATTGATGGTTCGCGGCTGTCAAACGGCCTCTTTTCGGGAACTTTTCCTAAAAAAAAGTATTTAAATAGACTACCATGCTTTTAAAACTATACAGTACAATACATGGCTAAACATTTGTGGTCACCTGACCATCACACCCACGTGTGTTTGTTGTTGTATAATAATCTCCACCCTTGGTTCCACTGGTGTTCACTGGATTCGTGCCCAGAGCTTTCCTGGTACAAGCTGTTCGAATTCTTGCACCAGACACTTTGTCATGGACCTCACACGGGGCATCTGTCATGCTGGAACATGTCTGGAAACGTCTAGAGGTTTCCATGTGCTGGCAGTTTATTTCCATTATGTGTGCAAGTCACCCTGCGATGAACTGGAGTCCCATTTATGTGTAATTTCACTTCACCCACTCAGCAACCCAGAAGATAAAACGGGATATAGGGGGTTATTTAATTTTATTTGAACAGAACCATAACTTAGCGTGGTCAATATGACCATCATGGCTGTGGAACCAAGAGAGGCGTTATTATGCGGGAGATGTGTTATTATAATATTATTATAAAAAAGGAATATCATTATGATAATATGAACTTCTTACTAGAGTGATACACAATATGATATGTTATCGTTATATATTACATAAACCTGCCTTGAACCGTGTCCCTGGTGGTCTAGTGGTTAGGATTCGGCGCTCTCACCGCCGCGGCCCGGGTTCGATTCCCGGTCAGGGAAAAAAGTTTTTCTTTTTTCTTAAAACATGTATTTCTGTGCTACCGGACAGAACGACACGTATTCATGCTCATGGACTTTCGCAACTATCAGCGATATCGATTTCGCATGAAAAATATCCCTCAAACCTTTTCTACTGCCTGGAATGTGGAGGTTTAGCTTCACCTGCAGCACACAGCGCCCCCTGGCGTCAGTGGATCATTTCATTCTGCACATCCTCAGCTTTGTGTTTGTCTTGTTAAAAGTTCGCTTTACTCAAGTCTCTTTACCCTCCCTGCAATATACGGACACTAAGAATACTTTCATTAAACTGGTGGTATAGAATACAGTATATTATATAATATATAAGAATAATTTACATGGTAAAATAAAAGGCAGACTCAGTATCATCAAACATGCCTTAACTGTATCCCTGGTGGTCTAGTGGTTAGGATTCGGCGCTCTCACCGCCGCGGCCCGGGTTCGATTCCCGGTCAGGGAAGAAGACGAGTTTTCTTGAAGCATGTGTTTCCGTGATAACGGCGAGAACGATACATATTCATGCACAGAAGTTTCAAGTTTTATTGATCATATACAGGTAACACTTGAACATCACTACCAGCAATGAATTTTTGGACAGAAAGCCATTATTGCACATAAGAAACATTTAGATAAAATATAAAGTAAGAAATAAAAATTCCATAATTCATTTTCTGAACTGCTTAATCCCAATTAGGGTCACAGGGAGGCCAGCGCCCATCTCAGCCCACTCTGGGGGGAGGGCGGGGTACACCCTGGACAGCTTGCCAGGCCATCGCAGGGCACACAACTATTCAAACTTACACCTGGGGGTGATTTGGAACAGCATGTTTTTGGACTGTAGGAGGAAACCAGCGTACCCAGAGAAAACTCACACAAACACAGGGAGAACATGCAAACTCCACACAGAAACGCCCAAACTAGGAATCGAACCCAGGACCTTCTTGCTGTGAGGCAGACGTGCTAACCACTATGCCACCCAAAAATTCTATAAATAACAGAAATAGAAATACAAGCTAAAATAAATAGAAAAAAATATATATATACAGTAGGATAAATACAGAATAATCAAAAGAAATAGGCTACTGAAGTGGCTATAGTGCAGAGGTAGTGGTGCGTGCATGTACAGTGAGTACAATTAGTGTGCAAAATGTTGTGAGCAGATTGTGATGGCTTGCGGGTAGAAACTGTCCCTGAATCTGCTGGTGCGAGTCCGGATGCTCCTTTAACGTCTACCTGAAAGCAGGTGCGTGAAGAGTGTGTGACCTGGGTGGCTGGGATCAGAGAGGATCCGCTGGGCCTTCCTCCCTCAGCTCTGTGTGTAGAGGTCCTGGACGCCTAGCAGTTCAGACCTGGTGTTGCGTTGTGCTGATCTGACCACCTTCTGTACAGCTTTGCAATTGCCGTACCAGGTAGTGATGCAGCCAGACAGAATACTCTCGACGGTGCACTGGTAAAAGTTGGTGAGTATTCTTTAGTCGATGAACTTCTCAACTGTCCATGATATCGATTTTGAAGTAACAGTTTTCCTCTCACCTTTTCTACTGACTGTAATTTGAAGGTCTATGTTTACTTGCGTCTGGCGAGCTGTCCAGGGTGTACCCCGCCCTCGCCCAGAGTCGGCCATGCGACCCTAATTAGGATGAAGCAGCTTAGAAAATGAAGGAACGGTGATGCTTACCTGCAGCATATAGTATAGTAAAAGGAAAGTTCTCATATTTTTAGTAAACTTACAGTGAACTGAAACTAGAACAGAGACAAGAATAATTTACAGGAAAAACGTCATATTAGCCTCCACCAGTCAGAATCAGAGTAATCAACGAAAGTGCATAGATATGAACATATGTCCCTGGTGGTCTAGTGGTTAAGATTCGGTGCTCTCACCACCATGGCCCAGGTTCAATTCCCAGTCAGGGAATGAGCTGTTTCCCACCCATTAATCCTGAAAGATTGACATGTAAACGGTAAAGGAGAAAACTGTATATATTCCATAAATTCCTAGACATGAACATTAGCTGTGTGTGTGTGTTACTGTCCACGATATCGATTTTTCACAATTAATTGATTTTGTAACAATATCAGGGCGGTTGCACTGTGGTTAGCATGTCTGCCTCACAGCCAGAAGGTCCTTTCCTTCCACAGTCCAAAAAAGGACCGAAGGAGAAGGTTTCCTTGGTCCAGACATGTACATTAGGCTAACTGTTCCAAATTGCTTCTAGATGTGAGTGAGAATGGCTGTGTGTGTGTGTGTTTCACGCCGTGATGGTCTGGCGAGCTGTTCAGGGTGTACCCTGTTTCTCTCAGTATTCGGTGAGATAGGCACTAGCCTCCTAGCGACCCTGGTTGAATTAAGTGCTTCAGCAAAGGATAGGGTAGGGTAGCATGGTGGCACAGCATGTCCATCTCAAAGCAAGAAGGTCCTGGGTTTGAGTCACAGCCTCTGTGAGGGCATTGGTTTCAATGGGGTACTCTGGTTTTATCCAAAGACATGCACATTAGGCTTATTGGCTGTTCCAATTTGCCCCATGCCTCCCTGCGACTCTAATAGAATTAAGCGATTTGGCAAATAAGTGTATAATAATGTATCTGAAAATTTTTCTACTGACTGTAATCTGGGACCAGAATACTCTCTACTAGTCCCACTTGTAATATTAGAGGTCTGTGCTGACCTGCAGCACAAAGCACCCTCTAGCGTCAATGTCCGTCTTATATTAAAGAGTAAACGAGATCAAAAGGTCAGTGTGCAAAGGAAAGCCTTGTTAACCTTTAAAACCTAGTCTGGGTATGTATTACAGATATCAATAATATATAATTCCATTTCTCTTAGTCAATATAAACATTAATGGGTATGTGGTCTCTCACATCAGATATCTTTAACTCATCTGTCGGTGTCCACAATTTCAAATATGAATATCAGTAAATAAATTATGACTGTTTAATTTTGACTATACATTATTTTAGTTCAAAATGTTTTCAACTGTCTGCAATTAAAGATATCTATAATTTCTTGTTTAGACATCTTAACCTTTGGTCTGACAAGTAAAAATGGCATTATAGGTTTCCCAAACTAAAACTATTCCTTTATTCATTCATTCACCAAACAGCCTTTCCTTCTAAGGTCGTGGGGAGGATAAAGCCTATCTCAGCCGACACTGGGAAACAGTAGGGTACACCAGAACAGCTCACCAAATCATTGCAGTGCCAGCACACAACCATTTTCACTCACACTTACACCTAGGGGCAATTAAAACAGTCAATTAGCTTAGTGTGCATGTCTTTGCACTGTGGGAGAAAACCAGAGTACCCAGAGGAAACCCATGCAAGCATAGGGAGAACTTGCAAACTACACAGAGAAACACCCTCGCCAAATCCTGGAGTCAGACCCAGGACCTTCTTGCTGATGCGGTGACGAGGCAGACGTGCTAATTACTACACCCCGTGCCACCCATGACTAAATCTGACTATGTGAAATTAAGATTATAGATATCAACAATATAAGTTCATAGTGACATAGTCTCCGGAGTAACCCCACACAAGCATGGGGAGAACACAGAAACACCTCTGCCTGGGAATCAAATTTTGACCTTCTTTTTGTTAGGCAGACGTGCCAATTACTACTCCGCCATGCCGCCCATGAACTGTTGAACGTGCGAATATTCAATAGCAAGCTTTTTCCCTTTATCCAGTTAATTTGAGCCAGTATCCATTCGGGAGAAACACATGAGCAACATCATGCACAACAATATTTACCCTTAATTCTGCCTAGATAAACCTGATTTACAAATTTCTGTGATTGTAAATGCCACAAACGCCCAACCCTGCGACTCAAGCCCAGGACTGCTGTGAGGCAGATGTGCTAACCACAACATCACTGCTATCTCTAACAGTCATTGTAAAATTTGGGTGTTGATGTTCATAACGTTAATTTAGGATAGTCCGATTTTGTCATGGGTCGCATGGGCGGGACAGGGGGGTAGTGGTCAGCACATCCACGTTGTCACCATGTCAGCAAGGTCCTGAAACTCTAGTCCTGGGTTCGGCAGGGGCGTTTCTGTGTGAATGTTCTCCTTGAGCTTGTGTGTTTCCTCCAGGTACTCCGGTTTCTTCTCACGATCCAGAAACATCAAGCTAATTGTCTGCTTGTAATTGCTCCTAGGTGTGAGTGGGGATGGTTGTATGGCTGAGTGTGTGTGTGTGTGTTGGCCCTGTAATGGTCTGGCATGCTGTATGCCCTGTGTTGGCTGAGATAGGCTCCACCAGCCTCCCTGCAGCCCAAGTAGGATTAACTGGACTGGAAAATGAGTGAGAGAATTAGCCCTTATGTTTATTCTCTCACAGTTAGCATATTTTATAACATTATATTCACCTATTGTTTAAGAAAAAGATCTAATACTTTATAACATTATATTCACCTATTGTTTAAGAAAAAGATCTAATACTTTGAAATATTCAGTAAATTTTTTTTTACAGATTTATATTTTCAAGTTTTAGAGAGACAGTAACTAGCATTAGCAGCATTAGCATAACCGGCAGTTCCTATGTGACGTCACTGCCGTGTTCCGGAAGTGTGACTCTCCTGAGCTACAGCTACACGTCAACAGTGACCTGGAAGCTGTGAGCCTCGTATAAAACTACTGAACAGTTTTAATAACGAGCTAAATATTTACACGACCTTTTCTAATCCAGATGGATGCTGAGGGTAGAGGTATGGGTTCTGATATATTATCTGTAGAGAGAAATGGAGAGCAGGTGTGTGTTTAGATTTCTATTAGCTGAGCTCGAGCGCCTCTCTGTTTATAACAGAGGGCTGTGTGTGTGTGTGTGTGTGTGTGTGTGTGTGTGTGTGTGTGAGAGAGAGAGAGAGAGTGAGTGTGAGTGAGTGAGTGTGTGTGTGTGTGTGTGTGTGTGTGTGTGTGTGTGTGTGTGTGTGTTAGAGTGTGTGTGTGTGTGTTAGAGTGTGGGTGTGTGTGTGTGTGAGAGAGAGAGAGAGAGAGTGAGTGTGTGTTTGAGTGAGAGTGTGTGTGTGTGTTAGAGTGTGTGTGTGAGAGAGAGAGAG
>JAQMYF010000015.1:16009338-16020926 GCA_030014195.1 Neosilurus mollespiculum
CCCCCCCCCCCCCCCCCCCCCCCCCCCCCCCCCCCCCCCCCCCCCCCCCCCCCCCCCCCCCCCCCCCCCCCACAAAAGCATGCTTTTTTTGAATCATGAGAATTTTTTTAATGTATGGGGTCTTTTGAAGGTCTTAAAATTTAGTTCCTCGCCTTGAGATCACCTTCATACTGTTCCCATGGTCAGTTAAAGAGCAAAATCCGTCAGGATGATTAAACTGGTCATTACAATGTTATGTACAGCTGGTATAATGCACCACGTATAACACAATATCATTACAGTTTTCTATATCACCATTTGTGATGTAATCATCTAGGTTTGTAGGAAAGAAAGCTGGTAGAAACTCACTCATGCTGCGTTCATTTAACCTACTCTGTGAAATTATCACTGTGGGCAATTAAATTAAAGATTTCAAAACAGATTATAAAAGTGAAATATTTCCACAGCCGAGGGTACAGAATAGCATCTAACCTCTCTCGTCAGACTGCAGCTGGGCCTCCAGGTCTTCAGGGGAGACGTAGAACTCCTGGTCCTGTCCCTCGGGTGGCCGTGGTTTACACTTCCCACAGCAGCAGTTACAGCAACAGCACAGACAGCAGCAGAAATAACATCCTGTGGCCAAGCCGCAGAACACAAAGAGCGCCTGCAGAGGGAGACAAAAGCACTACAGGCTCAGAGGAGACGTGGAAAAGAGAAACACATTATTAAGCTAAAATATATAATGTATTAGGTAGAATGTAGCATACAACTACTAATGGCTAAGGGGTGAAGCAATAAGACTCAAACACACTGCTTTTTTCAATAAAAAAATTAAAAGGCAAATAAAAATAAATCATCTCATATTCATCTCTTGATCTCAAACCCAAATGTATTTAGTGGAAAGCAAAAATAAGACTAGGCCTTGCCGTTCCAATATTTTTGTAAGGGAGGGTAAGCGAAACTCAAGACTATTTCTTATTAATTTTCTGACCTTGGCCCACCAGCTGGACAGAACAAAATAAGTGTTGACGTTCTCCTCTCCAAACTGCTCGGCGACGTAGAGGCCCAGGGAGCCGTACTTGTCATAAATGTTGCGTTTAGTAGGGTCATTCAGGATGGCATGGGCATTGTTGATCTCTTTAAACTTGTCCGCTGCCTCAGGATTGTCCGGGTTTTTGTCAGGGTGGTATTTCAGTGCCAGTTTCCTTAGAAAAAGAGGTGGACAGTTGCCAGTATTGCAGATGCTGTATTACAAATGTGTGTTTTGGCCAGTATAAGTGTAGAACTGGCTTTAAAAGCTGAACTGGTATGGGTTTGAAAGAGGAATATTTTCCAAATCAGTGCACTGATGTACTTTACTTCAAGAACAATTGTGATGTAGACTGTATTAGCTCATCTAAAGTGTATCTTTAAGTATGGATTAGTTTATTTTACAGGCGTTTTGTTCTCACCTGTACGACTTCTTGATGTCATCAATAGTGGCCAGTTTGTCGACACCCAGCACATGATAGAGGGATTCTCCAGAGGTGGAGAGGGTACGCTGCCTCTGCTGCTCACTCATGGCGATTTACAATCTGAACAATCTACAAAACAAGAAAACTGATTAATACTTGCACATAAAACAGCAGGCCATTAACCGCAGTTCAGTTTAGAGACTTCATTCAGATATCAAGTAACAGAAGCCTAGCGGTTAGCACTGCTGCATTACCTCCGTCAAAAGGTTTAGCAACCACTCATGTAAAAAGCTCAATATCAATATATCGATATTGAATGATATTGCTGCGATGACAATATCACGGCACTACCACATACTAGTTAGTATTGACTGGAAAAGAAGCATTTTTAGCATTAGCATTAATTAGCTAGCAAGCAAACATACTGAATTTGGTTAAATCATTTTCGCAGGCGTGTTTCCCCAGAAGTGACGTGAACATGTAGGGCAGGGCTGTCCAGCGCAAGTAAAAAAGCAGATCTATTCAGTGAGCGACATTTTAAGTAAAAACAAAGAAACAAAAAAACGTGTTCAAGAAGCAATTATGGCACCAATTTGGAGGAAATGGGGGTAAGTGGTGACCTATTTGAACCAGAGAGGGAGGAGTCTCTTGTGGAGACAGTGAGACGTCACATTCTAGTGACCCTGAGGACGAGAACGCTGCCAGGGATGAGCATAATGGTAAATCCAAAATGGTTTATGCGGCTAACGTTTTGCCAACTCGGCTTCCCTGTCGTCAGTTGGTTTAGGAACAAGCAGAAATATTTTCAGTGATTTCTGCGTTTGTTGTTTGCGAAGCTCAGCACTGGCAGATAATGTGTTATGATCCACGGGGTCAGTGACGCAGCCCAGCCAATCCAACGAGTTTGCGTCACTACCAGGCTGCACCAGCCAATCAGAAAGGCAACATGTCTCTGAGCATGCCCAGTGTCACCTACTTTCAAAAGGGGAAAGGACTGATGTTGCCGGAAGGAACCGCTGATGTCAGACTTGATCGTTTTAAATAGCTAGTAACACTAATTCACCACAGGTACCCTGTAAGCATCAATGCCAGCCTTTGAGCCTGAAAAATGTTGACATCTTAGGGATCAACTGTGTCATGTAATGTTTTTCTGTTGCCAAAACAGCTCTGTGTTTCTTTCTTTCAGGTTTAAAACACTCCACCAGTCACTAAGGTTTTAAACAACTTCACGGTCATGTAAGAGAGTTCACGACCCCTCGGCCCACGTACTGTCTGTTATAGTTTGGGTGGATCGACAGTTTGCCTCATCCAATTCACCAGCTTTGTACAAGTTTTCACGTCAGCAAGTCAGGAGATTTTTATGGGCTGTTGGCCGAATTTCACTTGTTTAATGCATTTAAAAAGGAGTTTAGTGCTTTATTGGCTTCACTGAATTCTGGACTGCCTATGACAGAAAACAGCTTATTATTTGGTTTGTCTCTTAAGAAACAACCAATTGCAGCACTGATGGACAGGAAGCTTGCTTTGCTGTAGTAGCCTCCACTGTGGCTTCTCACACAGAGGTGACATTTCCTTACACCCTCGTTTATAACTCGTCGTTTTCAATATCTTGTACTTCTGAACTAAAACTCCTCCAAGCTGATGTGCAGGATTGTTCCACAGTTACTGAAAATGCTTAGTTGCAAATGTTACTGCACAAAGGGGTCTGAAGGCAAAGCTGCACATACTTTTTTCACTCACTGATGTCATATTGGATCATACTGTATATAAATAAATGATCAAATAAGGAGTTGTGTGAAAATCCAATGATGTTTTAGGTCACACTTATGTAGAAAAATAGAATGTTTTTAAAAAGTTCACAAACATTTAAGCATTGTATTTTCAATAGTTTTTGGGGGGCAGCCGTGGCCCAATGGTTAGAGAATCAGCTTTGGGACTACAAGGTCACTGGTTCGATTCCTGAACCAGCAGGAAAAATGTGTGGTGGCGGGGGGAGTGAGCTGCACCTTCATGGCTGAAGTGCCATTGAGCAAGGCACCTAACCCCCCAACCGCTCTCCAGACGCAGCAATGTGTAGCAGCCCGCTGCTCCAAGTGTGTGTGTGCTCTCTGTGTACACGTGTGTGTGTGCTCACTTTGGATGGGTTAAATGCGGAAGTAAAAATTTCCCTTGTAGAATTAAAACAGTATAAAATTAAAAAATATATATATCTTTTCTGATACAGTATATACAGGTTAAGCCAAAGGTAAATAGTAATAAAAAAAAAGGTTAAAGATAATCAAATTATTATTTGAACACATGAAACAGTGAGGCAGGAGAGGCGGTGCTACGGTCTGTAGCCCAACCCCAGCTGTCCTCAGTCGCCAACATGGCATGGTCAGGAACACAGTTTTGAAAGACATTTCTTTCGAAAAAGACTGAACCAGCAACTGTCCGTCCGTCGGTTCCATAATACATTTGTTTCTGGATATTTACTTGCCGCGCGCTGAAGCTGGGGTTTTCAAACTTGCTATGCTTGTTCTATATTGGCATATTATGAAATGGTCCTTTTGACGGGAGCGTCGGGACCCCGTGGTCTATTTTTGTACTTAAAGGTAGCGTGTGTAAGCATCTACTGGTAAGGTTTCACAGTGCAGTCAACTTTAATTCCCGACCCCTTCCCATCAAAGCCTGCATAGTTCTGTGACTCTGTGGAAACATGGTGGTTCAAGATGGCAGCCTCCATTAGAAGGGACCTGCTCCCCATGGAGATATAATTTTAATTAAAAAATTTTTAATGATTTCAGATTAATGCAAAATCATTTGGTGATATCTTCAATTTCTGGCATGATGGTGTAGTGAGGGTAGTAGGTGCACCTCCCAGCAAGAAGGTCCTGGGTTCGTGTCCCAGGCTTGGCTGTACCTGATTTTCCGAATTGAGTTCCTCCTGAAGTGTATTTACTTCACACGTAGTAGTCAAGCCGTAATTAATTTATTCACCAAAAACAAATGGGATGAATTTTGTGTCTTTACGAAAATGAATTTGAAGATGAATTTGGCGATACAAACGGATTTATTCCTGTTTGTTACTAATAAAAGTGCAGTTATGTGCATGAAGTAGTGCTCTCGCTGTCTTTGTAACAATGCATCATGAATTTAAGGTCAATATAGAGGGAAACAAGCAGGAATTCACTGAAACTTGGATTGTGAATCTCACACTTTATGGTACCAGTTTCAGAGAATGACCCATATTTCCGCCATATAAGAATTCCAGCCTTAACAAGAACACTTTCATTTACTTTTCTTCATTTCTACTCTTTAATGAATATCTGTTTGGAAGCAGCTCACTAAGAGATTTACAATGGAAATTTACATCCACTTAAAGTAACTATTTGTAATCTATTTTTTTTTTATGATTATGGCTCCAAAGCTCTGGGAGTTTTACGGGGGTACAGAACAGACACCTCCAAGGCTCCGTTATGAGTTGCCTACAATAATAACCACGCTTATCACTCCGGCACAATCCACACAATGCAGCCGTCTAACCTTTCTGTGATCTAAACGAAGAGTGAAACTGCATGACGCCATGACGCTGCAAATTAACAGCAACATGATAACACACACTCTACTGATAATCATAGCTGTCCTCCTTTCTGTCAAAGAGAGACAAAGGCAGCTATTAGCGAGGGTTTCACAGAAATAAATGCAAGAGCCACTGATACTGCAGTGACAGAAAGCTGAAAACATTCAGATTTGGGTCTCATAATAAAACTGGAATCATTTTCGCCAGCTGCTATTTCCGAGAGCTCCTGCTTACGCGAGATAATCTCTACAAACCGTACTGCAGGCTGATAACCCCCGGAACAAATCTGCATTTTGGTCTTTTATAAGTGCCAACATGTATCTTGTGTATCTAATCAACATTTCCAGAAGCCACAAACTGCAGCTTCAATATAGTGCGCATCAGTGCGAGATTTAAACACTACTACCACTTACATTAATTAGAGGTTTAAATGGAGGAAAAGATCAATACAGCATTCAACTACAGCAGAAGGCTCTTCTGCTCTGGTCATGGTAAAATCGTATATTTTCATCACCTGCCCCCTCTATCAATACATTCAGTCCAGACATGCAGTTTTTTATGAAAGATCTGCTGGACATGTCATGGTGCAGCTGGGTATGTGCTTTAGAGCACTGTGGTATGATCTAGAAGATGTAAACAGCAGGATTTACAGAACATGAGACACTTACATTAATGGCATTTGGCAGACGCCCCTTTTATATAATTTTTACACAACTGAGCAACTGGAGGTTAAAGGGTACCCAAGGTGAATGTGTATTACTAGCTCTTTAAAATAATCATGAATGACATCAGCGTTTCCATCAGCCAATATTCTAGCCCTGGTAATGATATTAATTCCTTGTTTTGTCCAATTGGCTGGTCTCAGTGCACCAGACACCAGTCTAAGATAACACATTGTGGACCAGTACTGAGCTGTTTGTCACCAGGAAAATGGCGGTGTGTCTAAAACTGGACGCTGTTCCTACGAAATTCCTTCATGAAAAGTCAAAGGATGACGATGGACGGAAGCAGCGCCTCGCCAAATGGAACCAATAAAAGGTAAGAGCCTTTATTATGCGGGGAGTTTTATCACCTCAAACGTCGCTCGCTGCTTGTTTACTTGCGCTAGATGACCTGGCCCAACAAGTTCGCGTCACTTCCGGGAAAAAATGCCTGTTCCGCATTGGTTCAGCCCCCGCTAGTAATCCACGGGATATAGTTGCCCAGTATACAGCTTTTTTTGGTCATTTATGTTAAAATAAGCTCTGTTTCACTTAAATGCATTACATTACAAACGTCATTGAATTAATCTCTGCCCAATGACCAGAGCCACACATGCATGTGAGCTGCGAGCAGAAAACCACACTCTCAGCTGTTCGGTGAGCACGTATCACATGCACTCTACTCGCTCCTTGTGCCAAGTTGTCTGTATTTTAAGAAGCTGCTATAGTTTGTCCTCTTGATATTTTTACAGAGCACAAGTAATAGTATGTTTGTTGCTGTGATTGCTATTTTTGTACCTCTGGACTTCTTTTATATATTTAGTAATTGTAGCAGGCATCTCTATCGGACTGTAAACCATTATCATTATCAGCAGACATTTTTATCCTGAAGAAGAATTTTTATTGTTAGCCAAGATTACTAATGGTAGTAACTTCATGTTTCAGATGCATAGAGGCACCTACTGTACGGATGTTGGAAGCCACTCATATCTGCGTCAGTCATTCCATAATTAAAAGTGCTTTATCTGGGAGTGCTTGGCAGTACGGCAAAAACAATCAGAATCAATTTAAATGGACTCGGTGACGACGCTTCAATAAAAGAAATAACTTAAATGGATAAACTGCTATAAGTAATAAATTGTCTACTGTGCAAAGGGACTCAAAGTTCTCAGAGAGTGAACATAAAATGTCAGCATGTGCTTTTCCTGGCTGCTTACCAATCCTAATACTGGCCAACCAATACGATAACATGACATCACTAGCCATTAATTTATTAATTACCCATGATTCATCTGCTGAATCAACATTTTCTCACATCACATCAGCCGCAGTATATGTAACCTTTCATTGACTAAACTGTAAATAGGTCAATATCAAACCTTCCTTCAGCTGATAAAGTATAATGATGAAAGATAAATGCACTTCAGTTTAACAGTAGGTGAGATATTTTTGTATATAGGTAATGAACGGCCATTAAAAACACCCTGGTGAGTCTGTGTGAGGTTGCTCAGCAAGTCAATGTGGTTTGCAGTTATTGTGATGGTTCTGGTTTAGATCGTGCTAACTGGTGTTTATTTATACACACATATACATATGCAAAAAATGAAGGCTGCTGCGAATTACATGCAAATAAAGAATCAAGTGTGACAGTCAACATTTCCAGGATAACTGGAGCTGGTTCTGTAAGATACTCGGTAGATACTGTACTTGTAAAACTGCACAAATTCGACCTGATGCTCTTCTATTTAAAAAAAAAAAAAAGTCATCACACCTAATATTGAATTAGTTTCATTTATTACTGTTTACTGAGGTTTATAGAATTTTTGTGTAGAGATCTTTAATTTAATGTCATTATTTATATGTAAATTATAAGGCGTCTTTGTTCAACACCATCCCTTTGTGTACAGTATCTACCGGGTGTCTTACAGAACCAGCCCCAGTTCTCCTGGAAATGTTGACTGTCACACTTGATTCTTTATTTGCATGTAAATCGCAGCAGCCTTCATAATATTTTTGTCTTAAAAGTGGTCTCTTAAACATAATATGCTGCTTTCTTTATTGACATACTGTACTAACCATTTTTATGTAATATTTTATTTTGTGCTGGAGAACTAATGTTTGAAAATCTACAGTGTTTTTTTGTACTAACTTACAAATATACAAATTATAAAATAAAAATCCAAAACAAAGTTTATATTTAAAAAAAAAAAAGGGTGCCTAAAACTTTTGCAGTCCTGTATGCATGTGTGTGTGTGTGTGTGTGTGTGTGTATATATATATATATATATATATATATTAGGGGTGGCAGAAAAAAATCGATTCACATCTGAATCACGATTCTTATTTTTTAGCATTCTGAATCAATTCAAATTTTCCAGAATCGACTTTTAAGAACGCGTTTTTTTCAAGCATTTCCAACCTTACTCACAACGCGTACCGTTTGTCCAGACGCGGCCTCCGTCGTGAATTGTTCCAGTGAGTGGCGGGTACAGAACTAGCTTTTAGCCTAGCATTGACATGGATGAGGAAAAATAAATACAGCCAGCGCCGTCTTCACTGAAGGAAAATGCTTGCAGTTCGGATTTTACATTTTCCGGGTAAGAAAGAGCTTGACATGACATATGCGGTGTGCAAAATAAAAGTCAAGTATTTCGGGAACACTTCAAATCCTCGAGCCCTCATCTTACGCCATCACCCGGAGCTAAAAGAACCGGAGCAGCAGCACAACTCCTGACCAACACACACTCCATCACTTCACTAAACGCCCAACCAACTCTGAACGTCAAAGCGGATCAGTACATCTACAAAACCAGCTGTCTAGTAATATAACTTCTTTCTTTCTTATAGAAAAGTTGTTCCTAGTTTATAGAAGAATGTAGTTACTCATGAAATTAGCACCCTTTGTTTGTAATGGTTATGAATCAAACATCGGTTTGAATCAAGAATCGATTCTGAATCGATTCGTCACCCCAAAAATCGGAATCGAATTGAATCGTGAGCTGTTGTTAGATTCACATCCCTAATAAATATATACATACACACACACACACACACACACACAATCCATTAGCAAGTGTTGGTGGTATGCAGTCATAAGGAAAGAAACCTTAACTGTCACTGAGAAATCTAAAGCCCTTTCGGGCCAATAGGTTCAAGGAACTACAATGCCTTTAGTTTAATGTTAAGAGATGTTTTTACATGGATAATATTCTACACAGACAAAGGGAGAAAAATATATGAACGACATGTAATACACTGGTGACTGGTATAAACCTGATATAACACTGACGCAAATATAAATCAAACCGAGAGTAACCAGTCATCCTTCTTAGCTTTCAGTGACACAGGTTAGGGGAAAATAAATTTGTGGCAGTGGTGGCTTAGTGGTTAAGGTTCTGGATTGCTGGATCTGAAGGTCAGGGGTTCAAATCCCAGTACCCCCAGGTTGCCACTGTTGGGCCCATGAGCAAGGCCCTTAACCCACAATTGCTCCATTGTATAAAAATGATAAATGTAAGTCACTGGATAAGGATGTCTGCCAAATGCCGTAAATGTAAATTTATATTTGTAGGCATATGCTCTGGCTGGTCTGTACACTTACATCCCTTGTGGTTCCTCTTGTGCTGGGAGAATACCTACCCTGAATAGGAGCCAAAAAAAGAACCTCAGAACTTTACGTTTAAGAACTATAATCATTTGTAGCGTGGACACAAAAAGGGGATATTTCCTGCAACAGTTCTTAAGAACTATCAAAATGTTCCTCTGGGCCAAAAAGAACCTCTATTATCTAGAGTTATACGTGCCAGCTAGCTGCATGCTCTGCATAGCTCAGGCTCATTTCCAACTAGCACAAGTGGATCAAGTGCCTGCGCACTCTTCCGCTGACTCTCGTAGTTCAGCTGGTTTACTCAGCACTGCCAGCCTCTGACCCGTGCAACATAACGCATGATCCTGATGATGCACGAGCCTGGAAAGGAAGCTTCAACAACAAGGATTTTTAAATAGGACTCAAGGATTCATATTGCATCCACGAGAGAAACAGGAGGGACATTATAAATATGTACTTCATAAAATTTCCTGTATTCTACACATTAATGCATTTTAATGAGATTTATGTATTTATTTATGCTCAAGATCAGAATGTCTGGAGGGTGGCATTGCGGTTATCATGTCCACCTGACAGCAAGAACGGGTTCAGGTAGTGAGTTCGGGAGTTTGAATGTTCTCCCCACGTTTGCACGGGTTTCCTCCGGGAACTCCGTTTTCCTCCCACAGTCCAAAGACATACACATTAGGTTAACTGGCTGTTCCAAATTGCCCCAGGTGTGGATTTGAATCTGAACGGCCGCGTGTGTGTGTGTGTGTGTTGCCCTGTGTTGGTTCGGTGAGCTGATCAGGATGTACGTCACCTTCGCCCGGTGTCGTCAGAGACAGGCGACCCTGATAGTTCGGTAAATAAGACTGTGTGGAGGTGAGACCGGTTCCCAGATATACAGGTCAGGAGACATGAACACTGAAGTCACTGCAACACACCAGGTGGCCTATCTATCCATATGCACTGTAGGAAAATTCTGGGAATGTGTTTGGCTGTCTGAAAAAATATTTGTATAACATTTATTCCATAAAAGTACCATCAATTAAGACATTATAATATAAACACATGACAATCCCCTGTGGGAGAGATCCATGATGAGGAGAATAATCAAGCTTAATGGCACCATTTTGGATCATGAAACACTGATGTACTGTTTCAGGTGGAGTCAGACCCACAAAACAGCTCAGCTGAACCTCAAGGCTCGGTTCGGGCTACATAAACGAGGCTTTTTTTTTTTTGGCTTTATCCTGGTACCGCAGCTCTCCTGCATCGAAAAGGAGGAGATACGAGCCAACGGCCTGCCTCACCGTTCATTAGATACGGACAAGTGAGGTCTAGAAATCACGACTGAAGTGACTGTGGTCAAAATAATACTCCCTTCGCACTGTAGGGGTTTAAGAACAGACTTCACGCTGACATTTTGACGACGGATGAGATCCAGAGTCGCTAATATCCACCTTGTTAGCCGCCGCATCATATGAAGACTGTACAGTTGCTAGCATCTCGCTAGCATCCATATTGGTTAGCCTGTTAGCTCAGGCTCCCTCAGACCGTTACAGAGCAGAGCACTAAACAACCACTACATCACCGTACCTCCAACAAACCGTTATGTTTTATTTACTGTATAAAAACTGCATGGGGATGCGGGAAATGTACCTTTTTTGGGTCGGCTTCGACAAACTGCGTCCCTGTGTGGATCCAGTCAGTGTAGTAACGGTGGTTAAATCTGTGTTCGCATCCCCCGTGAGCCGCGCGCGCGCGTACGTGAACGCTCAAATGCAGCAACAGAAGTCCGTCGCTCGACTCCGCCCACCAACAAGGGCGTAACAGCGTGCGCGTGCACGCCAAACTAACTGACTGTATACTGTACTACATTAGACAGGGAACACGACGCTTCTGGATATTTTAGATCTGTGTAGTTTGGGACTGAGGTTAAAGATACAGGAAGCCGTTTGGCATCCTTCAGGAGAATGAAAATAAGATTTAAGCACTCACTCACTCACTCATTTGCTGAACCGCTTAATTCTGCTAGGGTCACAGGAAGGCTGGTGTCTAGCTCAGCTGGCACTGGGCGAAGGCGGGGTACACCCTCAAAAGCTCGCCTGACCATTACAGGGCAACACACACACACACGGACCTAGGGGCAATTTGGAACAGATACTTAGCCGAATGCCCCTCCTTGAATCGCCACCTTATCGTGGTGGTGTGGTTTGCATGTCTTAATGATCCTGAGAGCTATGTTGTCGGGGGCATTATGCCCCTGGTAGGGTCACCCAAGGCAAACAGGTCCTAGGTGA